>VDFB02358134.1:187060442-187226657 GCA_007258455.2 Sequoia sempervirens | reverse complement strand
AGGATTTCATTCCCATAAAGATAGAGAAGGTCCCAGGTACTTTAAAATGTTTTAATTATTATTCTATATAATCCAATTGAAATTTACTTATTGATCACTCTTTTTAGACTATTGATCCCATGATCATTTTGTAGGAAATAACGTTTTTTATAAAAATCTAAGTGATATTACATTGGATCTCTTCGGGCCCACCATACGTACATGGTGGAATGCCCAAAAATAAAAGATTTAAGATGAACAAATTACTTAGTTTAGTTGTGTTGTTCGGTGATAAAATATTCAATCGAACCAAGGTCCTTAAGAAAGTTGGTACCTATCTAAAGTATGTGAGGGACCAATATAGGTCACATTTAGAGAAGAACAAAAAGTACGAGCATCCCCCCATGATTCTGGAGAGGGAGTGGAAGGAACTGGTGTCAGGTTATATGAAATTAGCCACACGAATATTAAGTATCAATAAATGAAATATAGTATCCAAATAATAAATTGAAAACAATTTTAGTTTTATCACACCATAGAAGCAAAATTCATGATCTTATGCAAAAATGTAGGGCTCTGAATTCAATAGAGTTCCCACAGAAGAGGACTTGAAGATTGTCTTCCAGTAAGGCTATGGAGCTGTGGCTGAACACCTAAGAGTCTTGATTGGGAAAACACAACCTTCCACTACATCCGACACAAAGGTAAATAAAATCAATATAGTTTATTTAAAATTGAATACTTGTGCAATTTATTCAATATTAATTTCCACCACAAAGTAATTACATGCCTATTTGTTTTAAACATTCAAGCAATGATAATAATGCACATGACATTGGAATGCAACCTAGTGAGGGTGGAGCACAACATGCAAATGAAGGTCATGGTGTGCATCCTAGTACTTTAGAGCATGTAGAGCATGATCAACATGTTGAGAATGATCAGGCTAGAGAAGATCAGGAACATGATGTGTCCCCATCAGGTAAAGAGGACCACTCTAAAGTTCTTTTAAACATATTTAATTGTAATTGGTGTATTAATTAATTTAACCTTTCGTGTTTCAACTTTAGAGCATGTAGAGCATGATCAACGTGTTGAGAATGATCAGGATAGAGAAGATTAGGAACATGATGTGGCCCCATCAGGTAAAGAAGACCACTCTCATGTTCTCTTAAACATATTTAATTTCAATTGGTGTATTAATTAATGTAACCTTTCGTGTTTCAACTATAGATTAGAATTTAGAGGGTGTTTAACATGTTGAGCATGAGTCTATAACAAAAGTTCAGGAACATGATGTGGACCCATTAGGTAAAGAGAACCACTCTAATGTTCTTTTAATTAATGAAATACTTGTAACAATAATAATAAAAATACTAGTTTAACATTTCTTTCTTATTGTAGTAGACCCCCCCTTGCAGCGGCGTCCACATCATGAGCAGATGACTAGGCATACATTAAGATCACGAGCAGAGGGCATAACAACTAAAGGGGGAACAAATATTGATTTAGAAAATGATACTCCACTTTAGCTTTATGTAGCTTTAAAAAAGAAACCAAAAAAAAAAGTTATTGTAATCATATCATGACAACCATATTTTTGATAATATGTAAAAACTGAAAGAATGAATATTATATGTTAATGAATGAATGTGAATATGTTAATTAATGAATGTTATATGTTAATGAATGAATGCTATATGTTATTAATGAATTAATGAATGTGTTATATGTTATTAATGGATGATGAATGAATGATTAATGTTATATGATGATTGGGTATAGAATTGAGAGTGATGTGAGGGCCAAATCGGCTTCACTTGAGTCATGTGGTTGGCTACATTAAATAGAAGAATAATAGAAACTATTTAAAAGAAGCTCAATAAGGTAATGCAATTTTCAATATAAGAAATGCATTGTTTGAAGCATCAAACCAATATGCAAAGATGAAAGAAAGTGCTAACTTTTCACTATGGTGGCAGAAAAATGATTCTTTATAACCTGAATCCATGCTCTGCATCATAATTTGAAGTTGTTTCCATTCCAATGTTCTGAGTTTAGTTTTGTATGGCATGTAAGATACCATTGTGTTGTGTGGATTTGGAACAAAAACAAATTTCTTCTATTTTTTAGTGGTGACATAACTCTAAAATTTGTGCCATCCTGTGAGGTTAGATGGAAAATTAGCTCTAAAGGAGAACCAGTGCAAGGATGGGTAGGATATTTGAATATTGTTGTTGTTGTTGGCCGGAGGCTTCAACTTAACCAGAAATTTTTATCTGCTTGAGGAGTAACAAATATTGTTTCATTGTTATAATGATCAAAATGTTATAATTGCTATACATTCAAGCATTCTCTTTCCCCACCGCTGCTCTCTCACCTTTTAAAATTTTCTTTGTCATAAAAATTCACATTTTTCCTCATTTACACAAAAATTCTCCCGAGAGCACTAGGGTGGAATAAAATGTAAAAATGGATTATGTCTAAACAACAAATTTCCATCATATAGCTAATTAAATCCTTAATATTTGACTATTTTAGAGCTTGAATAATGCTTGTATATGCATGTGTAGCAATAAGGGAGCCTATGTGAAGATTGAAATTTAAAACATCACTTTGGTGTTTTTCCTTAGGCAGTGAAATGATATTTTGAGTAATACAAACGTACACACACATTGATATTTTTCGGCATTGCATTGAAGAATTTTTTTTCTCTTATACCTACCCTCGGCTAGACATGGAGGTATATAATATTGGTTTCTGGGTTTATTCTGTAAGTAGTTAATTTCACAAAGGAAGACTAAAATATTCTTAATGTCCTATGTCAGGTGTGAAAGCATATGAATCACTTATTGAAGGCACCATTTTGTATTCATCCAAAAACTAGTTTGTTCTTTTTTTTTTATGTTTCTTGCATGTGTTTTTTTTAGGCTCTAGAGATGTAGCTCAGCTCTTTCCTTTTCACTTTTCATCTATTTTGATGATTACAGTAGATTGTACTCATAATTTTTCATGTAGATCTGTTTGTAACCTTATTTTCTACCAATCAATTTGTGAACCACTCACATATTAAGGACCATTTCACTAACTTGTGGTCATCCATTACTTCATATGTTGAATGTTGTGTCTGTGTGCCAATAAACCCTAATGATTGCGAGAAATTTAATCCTACAAGTGTACCCAATCTTTCTCAAGTAAAACTATTACCTTATTTTATAGTACTTTAAATGGTTAATTGAAGGTGCTTCTTTAGATCTGAGATAGTTGAACCCTCGATTAAAATATGGTATTAGAAGGGCAGTATAATGATAAAAATGAAGTCCATTGAACACAAATTATGAACATAATTTACTGGACTATGAATAGTGTTATAATTATAATTATTTCTCCTTTACCTACCTCTGTATTAATGAAAAAGATAGCAGATATTGGAAGTTCATTACATGTCTCATGTATGTGTTAGTATTTTAATTTTGTTTAAGTTATTCAAGAGCTTGATTAGGTCAAGAATATGTTCTACAAGATCTGTTCTCTTAACACTGCTCAACATTTTCCCTACACATTTTCTCTTCAATCTAGACGTTTCTTAACTCCTTCCCTTGTTAGCCCTTGGTTGTTCTCAAGTGTAATGCTTTTTCTATGCATCTTGCAGTCTGTATGTATGATTAGTCATCTCAAGTGTAATGCTTTTTCTATGCATCTATGCATCTTGCAGTTTGTATGTATGATCAGTCATCAGTCTCCGCAATGGTACATTTCAATGAATATATTTTTTTTAAAAAAATTGCATTGTTTCATCGCACTTTCGACAAAAACCACCAACGAATCACTGAAAAGGTCCGAGAAGTTGCTATAGTTGCGATGAAGGCTTTCTCGTAACTCCTTTCCCATTTCGTCGCTAATGGTGATGAACTTCTAGTGTTGTTTCGATGCTACTCCTTGCCCATTTCATCGAAATGGCAACGAACTTATGGTGTTGTTTCGACGCTACTCCTTGCCTATTTCGTCGAAATGGCAACAAACTTCTGGTGTAATTCATTGGTGGATACACGAAGTTTTCGTCAATATTTTAATGAACATCTGAGTCATTTTATGATGCCGACGATTGACGAATCTGTGCCATTATTTCGACGTTTAATTCGTCGTCGACCTTTCGATGAAAAAATAGCGACAAAAGTATTTTCGTCATTTCGTTGCTTTTCTGACAAAGATTTGTCAAATGACCGACGAACATCCGTCAAAAAATAGTGTCAAATTCAGTAGTGGCACTACTGATATCAACCTTACAATATAAAGTAATATGCAAATTACAAAGTGTATAAGCTATCCAATCCACTACAAAATGATGCTAGATGATCTTCAAAACTTCACAAGCTATACTACTTAGGAAACAAGCCAAAATCTAAACTTTCAACAATCTAATTTAAAAAACTAGTGAACAGAAAATGTAAACCAACAAGCATGAATCAAACCAAAATGCTCATAAATCATTGTAGACACCTCTGAATGACATGAAACCAGTTGCAAATGAAGTATAGGAGGTAGGAACCCAAGTTGGAACCAAGAAACAACATCAAAAACCTTAGAATATTTTATGCACGCAATCCAATGCAATGATAGGAAAAGTAAAACCTCCTTGAAGAGGACGACCAACAAGAATAAATCATATGCTTCACCAAAAATTAGAAAAACTTTTGGAAAGGGGCACCTAGCATAGAGAAAGAGATTGGAACAATACCCACAACCATTGGAAAATCAAGCAAAGAGCCACAAGAAAAACGTGCTTCTGCAGCACCAAAAGCAACAAACACAAACTTTAGAAAACTTCAAATATCTTCATCACAATAAGCTCAATTTTCTCTTCAATGTGAAGAACAACCACAAATTTCAGCTAGATGCTATCTTGCAAGAATGAAACCAAGGTTGCTAGGAGGTATCTGTTCCTTAAAGTGAGAGGTCTGAAACAATTTCAATAGCACTTCATTATAGTCTTCATGGATACCAAAAAAGAAGCCCAACACTCTTATTTATAACCTTTTCTCCTCAAATTCAAATTCATTTCCCTCTCATTTGGGCACCCAAACATGACATTCAAATTCACCAGCCAAAATTGTATTTGCATTTCATTAATCTCCTTGTCTTTGACATCCACACATGAGGGAGAGATACTTTATCAAAAAATGCAAATAAAACATTAGTTTGGTGTCTCCAAAGATATAAGTGAAAAATACATTAATAGTGACTTAAATATTTCCCCTCAAGAAGTTGTCCCTTTTAGCACTTGAAATATTTTTCACTTGAACATTATTTCATCAAACTAGGCATCCTCCAAGCCTTAGCCAAAAATTCACTTAAAATAATAATTCAATCAAAATACTAAATTTACCAAAAATGAGCTCCAAGAGTGCGGGAGACCAAACTGCTCAGACTGACTTGCCTGAAATAGCCCCTGAATTGTCCTACTAAAACCCTGCTAAAAATAGTACTTACTATAAATAACATACTGCTAAAAATAGTAAGTGTGTCCAAATGCATTTTAACCACATTTTGAGTAATCGTCAGAACTTACTAAAAATAGTAAGTCTTGAAAAGTTACCTGATTTAGTTGCATGCCACACCACTGCGAAGCTCTCTGAAAACCCAGAAGGAATCCAGAATCCAAACTGTAAAACTCTAACATGCAAGCCTCCAAAACTGCTAAAAACATCCTCCTAAAAAATAGGAAACCCTAATTTTCACTTCTAACTAGCCTATGGGCTTCCGAAAATAGGCTATTAGACACATAAGAGCGTATGGCTAAAATGGGGACATTACATAGATCTAATTATTTTGGTCCAACTTTTAATGAAAGAGAGAATGAACCTATCATAGGGAAAGCAAAACCATCATGTGTTTTGATCCATGCTTTCGATTGTTCATAAGAATCTTGGTAAAGTCAATGCACAAATAAGATTTCCTTAGTGATCACATTCTCTACACACACGGGATCAATCACTAGTAGAATTTGGAAAATAAATGACTAGGTGACTAAAAATTTTAGTCACAACAACTAAAAATGACTAAATTCTACTCATTTTTTTCAACTCAGCTATTAATGAGTAAATAAATGACTAATTTGGTCGTTGACTAAAAAATTATTTAGTCACAAAAATAAAAATGACTAAATAGTTAGTCATCAAATCCAAAGTAGACAATTTTTAAAAAAAAGAATTTGACCAATTATTGGTGTGATGTATTCATGCACGTGATGTATTGGCATGATTATTCACGTTCATTGCATATTCATTCATCTCACTTGACCTCTCTTCATTCGTTCATTGCAGACCTCACTTCATTCATTAGCCTGGCATGAGGCATTTTGATCAGTTATAACAACTACTTGCATGGGCGATAAGGATTCAGAGAGGACTTGGAGACTTCTGAAAAGGCGAGAAAGGGCAAGGAATTTAGAGTTTGTTGCAATGAATTTGAATTCATCGAGGCCCTCTATAGTGAAACCGGATTTGGGGATGCCCTTTGCAGTGAATTCAGAGGTAATTCGAAACCCTCATTACATTAAACACAAATTCAAAATGGTCATTACAATCTACTGCTCTTAATAATGTTCTTTTACAATCTTTCCATTGTTCTAGTTCATAATGTGCTCAAGCTAAATATAATAAAATTTGGGTGTCAATGCCAAATTAGAATTTCCTCAAACAATTTTGATACATTTTCATTGCAAGCACAAACTATCCTTGTGTAAAGTAAACATGTTCTAGATTTACCCACACATTAGGCATCTGAACAAAGATGTTTCCTGATGTAGCTTCTTGTACCTATGTAAAAATTTCATTTGCAAGATCAAATTGACCCCTTTCAGCTAGCATAATGGCTGCCTCATTTGTAGCATTAACATTTCCTAGTCTTTGTGCGAATAGTTTACAATAAATTTCTCTAGCTTTCTCAAGGTGTTGTACCTCCACCTTTGGATCCCTCCTCTCATTGCGAAAAGCTAAAAATAATTCCAATTTCCAAGTGAAATGTCAACATAAGAATTCTTTGCATCTAATTCACTTTGTGTAGCTTTAATTGTTTCTTTGCTTTAAGCCAATCATCTATTTTTAGTTCCATTTTTCCAAGCATAGATAAAGCATTTGATGAGTTTTTATTCACCTTAAGTGCATCCCCAATCAATTCTAGGCTTATTTGGATCTTATTCCAAGCCTGAGCCATGGTTGCAAGACGTAGATATGCATCCACATAATCAGGAAACTTGAACAATATTAGCCTGTATAAAAGATTTTATTTTTTAGTATCATGTAGCTATTCAAACAACCTAGCAAGATTAAATAGTGTTGTGATTTTATCCCATGGTAACTCAAGTGAAACACCACCTTCTTCTAGTTGATGGAAGAATTTCATATCCTTAAAGAGCACAGGAAAAACTGCAGAATTAGCACTGGGGCTTTGAATTCAACCCAAATGCTATTTCCTAATGCCTCCATAAAATTTTGGTGAGCCAATATAGTTCATCATGCTCAAAATGAAGAACCCCAATGTTGTTTAACAATTGAATGGGTACTTCTCTGCTCTTCTTCAGAAGAGACTTTAGCGTCTTAAGAGAATCTAAGGCTGTACTAGGTTCTGATGATATTAATAACTCACCCATCTTGATAAATGCATGGGAATTAGGTGGATCTATGTGAGTTTCCTTTCTTAAAATCTCTAATGCCTTCTCTTCCAGCCCTTTTTGAGCATATATATGGCCTACAACTTTTAAGCTCTCACAGTTCTCAGGGTGGACCTCTAAAACCTTTTCAAATTTTGAGAGAGAACTCTTAAGATCTCCTAGCTTCAATTGAACCTATCCACAAAATCATGTGGCCTCTAGCTTTCCTTGAATGCTATCATGTAGTAGCGGTCAGTGGTGTCATAATCATCTTTACTATGATAAGATCGTGCAAGATTATAATATGAATTAGATTCATGAGAGGGTGGTTAGTTGAAACAAGAGCTATCTTAGTCAACTGTTCCACAAGAAAATGTTGCCCTGTAGTGAAGAAAAAATGGTCTACTAAATGATTCAATGCCATTGCAGAGTACAGGTATAATTCAAAGGATCTTTGCATCTTTTCCATTCCTTCATGAACAATACCTTTTTCACTAATTGTGAGAATCCTACAAGTAAAAAATGCACAAAACTGACCATAGAGATTTATTTAGAGGCAAAACATCATTTCCTAATGACTCCATAATTTTTTTTTGAGCCAACTCTAGTTCATCACGCTCAAAATGAAGAACCCAAATGTTGTTTAACAATTGAATGGGTACTACTTCTTTGCTCTTCTTCAGAAGAGACTTTGGCATCTTAAGAGAATCTAATGCTACAAAAGGGTCTGATGATATTAATAACTCACCCATCTTGATAAATGCATGGGAATCATGTGGATCTATGTGAGTTTCCTTAAAATTTCCAAAGCCTTCTCAACCTACCCTTGCTGAGCATATATATGGCCTACAACTTTTAAGCTCTCACAGTTCTCAGGGTGGACCTCCAAAACCTTTTCAAAATTTGAGAGAGAACTCTTAAGATCTCCCAGCTTCAATTGAATCTATCCACAAAATCCTATGGTCTCTGGATTTCCTTGACTGATGTCATGTAGTAGTGGCCAGTGGTTTCATAATCACCTTTACTATTATAAGATAGTGCAAGATTATAATATGAATGAGATTTCATGAGAGGGCACAATTAGTTGAAACAAGAGTTGTCTTAGTCAATTGTTCCACAAGAAAATGCTGCCATGTAGTGAAGAAAAAGTGGTTTGCTAAATGATTTAATGCCATTATAGAGTATGGGCATAATTCAAAGGCTCTACACATCTTTTCCATTCCTTCATGAACACTACCTTTTTCACTAACTGTGAGAATCCTACAAGTAAAAAATGCACAAAACTGACCACAAAGATTTATGTAGAGGTAGAACATCATTTCCTAATGCCTCCATAAAATTTTGTTGAGCCAACTCTAGTTCATCACGCTAAAAATGAAGAAACCCAATGTTGTTTAACAATTGAATGGGTACTTCTTTGATCTTCTTCAGAAGAGACTTTGGCGTCTTAAGAGAATCTAAGGCTACACTGGGGTCTGACAATATTAATAGCTCACCCATCTTGATAAATGCATGGGCATCGGGTGGATATATGTGAGTTTCCTTTCTTAAAATTTCCAAATCCTTCTCTACTAGCCCTTGTTGAGCATATATATGACCTACAAATTTTAAGCTCTCACAGTTCTTAGGGTGGACCTCCAAAACCTTTTCAAAATTTGAGAGAGAACTCTTAAGATCTCCTAGCTTCAATTGAACCTATCCACAAAATCCTGTGGCCTCTGGCTTTCCTTGATTGATGTCATGTAGTAGTGGCTAGTGGTTTCATAATCACCTTTACTATGATAAGATCACGCAAATTATAATATGAATAAGATTTCATGAGAGGGTGTTCAGTTGAAACAAGAGCTATCTCAATCAACTATTCCACAAGAAAATGCTTCCCTGCAGTGAAGAAAAAATGGTTTGCTAAATGATTCAATGCCAATGCAAAGTATGAGTATAATTCAAAGGATCAATGAATTTTTTCCATTCCTTCATGAACACTACCTTTTTCACTAAATGTGGGAATCCTACAAGTAAAAATGCACAAAACTGACCACAAATATTTATGTAGAGGCATAATATCATTTTATAATGCCTCCATAAAAGTTTGTTGAGCCACCTCTAGTTCACTATGCTCAAAATGAAGAACCCCAATGTTGTTTAAAAATTGAATGGGTACTTCTTTGCTCTTCTTTAGAATAGACTTTGGCATCTTAAAAGAATCTAAGGTTGCACTGGGTTCAAATGATATTAATAACTCACCCATCTTGATAAATACATGGGAATCATGTGGATATGTTGGTGTTTTAATTCGTATCTCTAGAATGAAAATTAGAAATAGACAGCTATGGACAGATAAAATGCTCTTCAAATTAGGAGGGGAAGCTCCCTCTTTGCTGTTGTTGCTTGAGAAAGTAAATTAAAACTAATTTTCCTATCTTTTTGTTCAGCTAAGAGCACAAGGTTATAAAACTCAAGCGTCGTAGTTGATATTTTCTGTTCTAGAAGTTAAACTACGACTAAGCCTACTCTAATGACATTTCTAATTACTCAAGTAAACGCAGAGCATGAGAGTTAGAAATGAGAAAGGTTTGATTCTTTAACATAGATACTTAGATAAAATTTCTTCCAACATACATCTACTTACTTTCAATGCAAGCTGAAATGGAGATTATATAAGCATAACACAATAAACAAAAAATATGAGACTTTATATCAGGGCAACAAAGTAGACACATGAATTTATTTCCTCAAATTTTAGGAAGAAAATATTACACTTCTGGGACAGCAAGATTGTAGAAAAATAGGCTTATAGTTTAGCCATCAAACTAGAATACATTGACACAAAACACATGCGTTGAACAATAACTTGCAGCTAAAGAATCATACAAGCTTTCCCTTACACTAAGTGAACCAAAACTAAACAACAAAAAATTGCAGGAAAAATAGGCTCAACAATTTGTTATCACAAGCATAGTTAAAAAAAATAATGGGCAAGGCTGGCCTTGTTTATACAAAAGCAGAGGAGTAGGGAACCCTAAAATCTCTTTGCTTTTACAACTAAGACTTGCCAACATGCAAGCTTTATTTCTAAAACTAAAGAAGATAAACATCTAACCACCTATGAAAGCATAAAAACAGGGAAAGTGCCAACTATTACAACTTGTTTTCTTTCTCTTCTTCAAAGAGTGGATAAGAATTGAGACAAGAAAAGAAAGAAAGTTGGAAGAAAGCTTCTAGATGATTGTTGCTTTATATCTCGATCACATCCGCCAAAAAAG
This sequence comes from Sequoia sempervirens, assembly GCA_007258455.2. Taxonomy (NCBI): domain Eukaryota; kingdom Viridiplantae; phylum Streptophyta; class Pinopsida; order Cupressales; family Cupressaceae; genus Sequoia; species Sequoia sempervirens. The sequence continues at coordinate 187,215,764 of VDFB02358134.1, read as the reverse complement.
CTAATTTGTTTCTTGATTTCAAGTGAAGAGTGTTGTTGAAAATAGAATGTTGATCTGCCTTGAACAATCAGGTTCTTCAAAAAAAAGCTAGGACCTGGGTTTTGTATAAAATCACGTTCTGGAGAAACCCAAATGCTCAGAAACTGAAAAAGCTAAATCCATCTTGAAAAAGTAGCCAAAAAGCAGTTTCTAGAAGAGGGAAAAGTTTCTCAATGTTCGAGAGGATGAAAAAGTGGAGAGACCCATGTGATTAGAAATAAAAAAGATAAGTGATTGTTTTGAAAAAGCAACACCCTAGAAGTTTGGAGCCTGAAAAAGCGTTCCTCCTTGCTCAGTGATCTTGGAACCATGAAGAACACCAAAAAAGCATGTCGTTTGGGTCTTCAAATTTTCATTGAGAGAAAAGGGAAAATGAATAATGGAAGAAAAAATCTCTCTTAAACAAGTCACGGTTGAGAAAAATCTGCTTTCTTTTTGTTTTAAATCCTTCAGAGTTTATCCTAAGTAGGTTCATCAAACCTAGACGCTGTTTGGAATGTTGGAGGATGAAATTTGAAAATTTCACTAAGGCATGGATTCTTGGGTGCCTCTCTTGGATTGGGGCACTTTTTCTTGGTAGACAACCATTTTTTTATGAAATTCCAACTTTTGCTTGAGTTTTGACCCCTATTTGATTTTTATTTCTAGGTGCTCGATGAATCCTGTGACTTGGCAGAATGATTCATTGTGGAGTGTGAGTGAATGTGAGGAAGTTTGTTTTGAGGAAACTTTTGAAAAAAAATCCATCTTGACCTTCAAAATCATGGACACCTTTAGCTACCTGGGGCACCCATGATCACTAGTGTTAGCCATTTTTTATTTTCTTCAAGTTCTTGCTTGTTTCCATTGATCTTTTGATGAATTCGTAATTCTGGGAGCTAGACTGATCTGATTGATTGACTGTCAGAGTTCCTAGATAGCTCAGAGGATTTTGAGGGGGGTTCTCTGGAAGCTACATCCTTTGAAAACTGCATCTTGGGGGTCAAAAGCTTGGGCGCCCCTTGCTAGCTAGGGTGCCCAACTCCTTTAGAGTTAGTTTATTTTCTATGATTTTCACCTTGCTTTTGGCTTTCTAAAATTTTTCATGGTTTTACCCCTCTGATCAGTCAGTGATACCTAATGCTCGATAACTCAGATGGACCTACTAACTATTGTGTTTGGAAAGCCTGATCAAGACTGGAGGAGACATGTTGGAGACTGCAACTGCAAATTTGTCCATTTGATGTCCAAAAAGCTTGGGCACCTATCTCCTTCTGGGGTGCCCAAGATCTCCATACTTAGTCATTTTTCTTCAGTTTTCATCCTTGAAGCTTGAGACCTCATGTTATGCCTTTTGTTCATTTTGAGTTTTCGAGCAGTTGACAAATTCGATGATCATGCCAAGATGTTCATTGCAAAGCTAGAAAAATTATGAAGAGATTGAACATATATGCAAATCCTAACTGTTGGATTTAGTGCTTCTAAACCCTAGGTGCATATCTCCTTCTGGGGCACCCATCATTACCAGACTTAGAATATTTTCTGATGATTTCATGGTTTTCATTTTGCTTCTTGATCAAGACTTCTCTGTTTGATCTTGAATTCTGGATGATTGATTGATAGAATGATTTCATTGATGGACTCACTACGGAGCTAAGAGGATTCTGAGCAACATTGTCCAAGAGCATCAAACCTTAATTCCATCATCTCACCTCCTAAAAAGTTGGGTACCTATCTCCTTCTGGAGCGCTCATGGCTGGTAGACTTAGTTTTTATTTTGCATTTTTCAACTTTCACAGCTCCCTTTCTCCATTCTTCGATCTACGTGCATGTTCATCATTTCTCATCTTCTATTGAGTGCTTGAATGTTTGAATCTGACACCTGGAAACTGATCGACCTCCATTAATGGCCTTAGGGCTCCTGAACAACTTCTGAAAAAGTAGAATAGACCTACTAGGGAAAAACTGATCTTTTTGTGATTTTGACTGCACTAGCCTGATGAGGAAGTATTTTTGGCCAATCAAAATTAGTTTGAACCCTAGAATCTAAACTTTCTATTTTTAGAGAAATTTTCCAGCATCAGTTTCAAAAGAAACCTAGAAAAACCCAAAAAAAGTTCCATTTTTAGAAAGTTTCTAAAAATAGCAATTTTCCTAAAATTTAGGGTTGAAAAACTAAGATCTAGGTTTTATAGACTTGGTCACTCTGAGCAGACCCAGATTGTCAAATTTTGAAAATTTCAAGCTTTTTTTCCCCTCATGCAAGACATGCAAACCCCAATTTTGACCTTTTTAACAATTTTAACAAGACTTTTGACCATTTCTTCAAAATGCCTAAGTGTAGCAAATTTTTTAATTTGGGGTACAACATTTGGCTTTGTCTGGGGACCATGTCAGATACTTACGAAATAGGAGAACCAAAGAATATCTAGATTTTAAGCTTAGACCAATGCCTTATCCATTGAGTATCAGAGTCAACAACATTTCCTAATCACCTATTGCAAGGCTTTCCCTAAGTTACCTATGACATGACTTCCTAGAATCACCTAATAGTTGGACTTCCCTAAAAATCACCTAAAAAAAGACTCCTAATCACTTAAAACACAACGAAAATGTTATGGAAAGAGGAAACACAACATAACGATCACATCACGGAAAGGGGAAACACATCACAAAAACATAAAAGAAAAATTATTTACAGAGATTTTTATAGAAAATATTTACTCTGCCCTTGAAGGGATGAAGTGCTTCAGGTACTGCCTGTTGTGTGGTAGAGGGAGGAGACTTCCATCCAAGTGTGAGAGAATATAAGTATTCTCCCTTGCGAGCTAGTGAATCTTGAACAACCCAAGCCACAAGGAATCAAATTTTCCATGCATTCCCTTCGGCTCATGTCTCTTATCCCATAGTATGACTTGATCTCCAACCTCAAAATCTTGTTGGCAAGCTTTCTTATCAAAAAATTTCTCACTCGCTCCTGATGTTGAGTGATTCTGTCTACAACCTCCACCCTTTCTTCTTGAAGCTTTTTCATGTATAGGATGTGCTTCTGAATCGGATTTGTGAACTCCCCATCTTCCACTATGGATGCTAGCTGCAAGGCAGACAATTCCAGTGTGATAGGTAACATTGCCTTTGTACCATACATGAGGATGAAGGGTGAAGTACCAACGACTCTCTTGGGAGTAAACCTATCTGCCTAGAGAACATTGTAGAGCTTCTTATGCCAAGTTTGTTGGATGGAATCAAATAAATTACGTATTATTGTGACTATGTTCTTGTTTGATGACTTGACTTGTCCATTACCCTGAGGGTAATAGTCTGATGAATGTGATAAAGTGATATTGTGATCAAAGAAAAACTCCAGTAGTTCCATAGATGAGAAAAATGTTGCATTATCTGTCACAATTTTGTGAGGAACTCTGAAGCACGTAACAATATTTTCCTTCAAAAAGCAACACACAACTTCATAGGTCACCCACTTGGTAGGAAGAGCTTCAACCCATTTGGTGAAATAGTCTATGGATATGAGGACATAAATATGCCCCTTGCTGGAATGTGGGTTGATCAAACCAACAAAATCCAACCTCATTGCTGAAATGGAGCATCTATCACAACTGGCATGAGAGGTATGGCTTCCAACTTCATCTTGCCAAGAAATTATTGACACAACTGACATCTGTGCACCCATTCATATGCATCATGGAACATAGTTGGCCAAAAGAATTGTGCTCATAAAATTTTGAAAGCTATCACCTTTGATGAAAAGTGGCCACCGCATGCTTGACTATGAAAAGATTCCAACGAATGTCGTGGTTGGTCTTTGGTGACACATAGCAAAAATGTTTCGTCAAGCCCTCACTTGTATAGAATATTATTGATAATCACATAATTTTGTGCTTTCAGCTTTAGTGTTCTTTTCTATTGCTTATTTAAGTGACTCGGGCATTCACCATAAGTCAGGTAATACCATATTTCAATAAACCATTCTCCCATGGACTCAACAAGTAGGACCATCGGTAGATCCTCTTTATCTTCAAGTTCAAGTTCAGGTATACCTTTGGCTTGGAGTTTCTTGTCACCATCCTCTGCTATCAACTGACAAAGACCTCTCCCACGAACGAGTTTGGTTGGATTGATCTCCAAGTCATACTCTTGCACTTTTGCGACCCGGTTTCCTCTCTTTGTTCCCATCTCCTGCTGTGTTAGCACACTTTTAACCACTGGATCAATGACATATACAGTGGTGTGGGAATTCAAGATATAAAATATGAAATTTTTTATAGCTCAAACCACAACATATGCATTCTTTTCAATCTGAGTATCGTGATTTGCCATCCCTTAAACTGCTGCTCATGAAAGCTATTGGCGACTCAGTTTCTTTGTTCAAGTTTTGTGTCAGTATGGCAGACAGAGTATGTTTTGATGCATATCAATAAAGGATAAAATCCTTATCAAAATCTGGATGGACCAACATTGGTGCTTGGTTAATAGCTTCTTTTATTGTGACAAATTCCTTCTTGCCTTCTTCTGTCCACTTGAAAACAAATTTCTTCTTCATCATAGTAGATATGTCTTTTGTCAATTTAAAAAAATCTGGTACAAACCTTCATATGAAATTCACTTTACCAAAGAAAGAGTGTACCCCAGTTTTGCTTGTTGGAAGAGACAATTTTCTAATAGATTCAATCCGGCTTGGGTCAATTCGAATTCCCTCTTTGGAGATGATGTGGCCAAGCAACTTGCCCTCTATTACTGCAAAGATGGACTTTTTAGGATTTAGTGATATTTTATGATATCTGCATCTCTCGAAGACTTTTCCTAAGTGTAAAAAATGATCTCATATCTTTAAGAAAACAGTGAGGTCATCTAGATAGACAACGATTACTTTATTCCTCAAGTCTCCAAATTCCAAATCCATGGCTCTCTGAAATGTAGCACTGACATTGATGAGGCCGAAGGGAATCCTTTCATATGCAAATATACCCCATGGGGTTGTGAATGTTGTCTTGTACTGATCTTCTTCAGCCAATGCAATCTAATTGTAAATAGAAAAACCATCCAATAAAGACAACATCTCTGAACCGGTAACCATTTGTAAGGTATGCTCCATGATTGGTAGAGGATAATTATCCTTGAGAGATGATTGATTCAAGTTCTTGAAATCTACACAAATTCTAATTGCTCCATTCTTCTTTCATACAAGAACTATATTAGACACCTAGGTGGAGTGATGAATTGGAAAGATGATTTTTGCATCCACCATCTTCTGGATTTTCATGTAGATGGTATCTTGAATTCATGGATTGTAGTTCCTTTGTTTTTGTATGAAGGTCTTTGCTTCAGGTTTAAGAGGAATTGTATGAGACAATTCTCTTGGTGTGAAAACTTTCAAATCTTCATATGACCAGGCGAAGACATCTCAATATTGTTTGAACAAAGATATAAACCTCTCACTTTCCTTTGCAGTGCAACATGTACCTAAATTATAAAGTTGAGGCTTGTCATTTGTACCAATATTTACTTGATTATATTCAATAGAGGTTCTATCTTGTTAATTCTTATGATCTTGAATGTATCGGTCGTGCCTATCAAAAATATTCTCCAAGGAAACCAAGCCCTTGGGAATTTTATTTCCTTTCAACTGGATAATGCTTGTATTTGGTTCTTCTAAATTTTCTTTATCTTTAGCATCCTTTGGCACATCAGAGACTTTTGTTACTGTTTCTCTATGAGAAAATGAACTGCCCTCAAAGAAAAATTCTTTGAAATTATCTCCCATAACAAGAAACTCCTTAATGTGGTCATCGTCATCAAAGACTTGCCAATTATCATAGTTGTCAGGTACAGCTGGCCTATATATAAGCTCAATGGAAAATGCATTTTGATGAAAGTCAAAATGTGGCATGAAAAGTGAAGTTGATACCATAAGCGCATCTGCTCTACTATTATCTAGACATGGAATGTACTTGATATCAAATGCTTCGAACCAATCTATAGCATTCCACACCCTATTTCTATAATGTCAGAGACAATTTTATTTTACTCTAAATTGGTCTTTGACCTGCTTCACAACAAGCTTTGCATCACCTTCAAATTTGAGATGTTTGATACCCATATCCTTTGCATTTCTGAGACCTAGCAGAAGCGCCTCATATTCTACCATGTTGTTTGTACATTCAAATTGCAAGTAGTATACAAATGGATACAACCGTCCTTCAGGAGAAATTATTACAACTCCTGCACTTGAACTAGCAGTAGAATAACTCCCATCAAACTGCATAGTCCACAACTTAGGATCATCTGCTGATTTATCCATAGAACACGTAACCTCTTGACTTTCCTCAAGTATCTCTGACAGCATAGCATAAGTGCCAAGTCTTGTTTCTTGATATAGAACTTGAGCTTGAGGATATTGAGATTTCACCACTACAAATCGAGACTTGGGCTCTGGTTCCAACTTGAAAGTACCATTATTTACTGGAATATTTGCAAAAGACCAATCAATTTGCATCTCTCCATTGAGGTCCTTGCAGAAGCTTCTACTCAACAACATCCCATAGCTAGCTGGAATGCCAACTACCAGGATGGTCATCATTATCTTTTTCTCAGGATAGGCCACCAACCTTACTTGGGCATCTTTCAACTGTTTGACCAACAACACCAACTTAGACTCCAGTGAATAACATTTGTCTTTAGTCTTGGTGCATGAAAGTCCTAGTGCATTTATCACTTGTAGAGGCATGATGTTGTCTGAGGCTCCTAAATCAATGACACAATTGCTCAATTTGTAACCTCCTATATACGAAGAGATATAAAATGGATTAGGCATGTCTTCCACTGAGACGAATGATTTGAGCAATGTGGTCTGCTTGACAGGTCCCTTCTTCACAAACTTTAGAAGTTGGTCCACTTTCTCTGGATGATTTTGAAGATATTCCAGATGAGAAATTTTCACTTTGTTCTTCATTAGGGAGTCTACAATATCAAAATTTACTGAAGACAAGTCTTGAGTGATTGCTTTCACATTCTCCTAAGAAGGCTTGGGATTAGAAGTAGAAGCTAATTCTTTTCCTTTTTTATTTTTATTTTTGTGCCTTCAGTCTCTCTTCTTCTTCTTCTTTATGTGCTTTCAGATGTTGAGCTTGTGTAAATACAGGTGTTGAGAAATTTTTAGGATTTATCACATGAGAGTACTGATGGGGATCTTCTTCTTCTTCTTCAATATTGGGTTCAATTTCAAAGTATCCCATTGTGGAGTCACATCGAAGTTGTCCGATTGTGGTAAGACAACATTCAAACTTGGAGTTGGTACAAAACTTGGAGTTGGTGCAGTTTGAGCAAAGCCCATGATCTTATTCATTCTTAAGTTTTCAAGGCATGTAGAGCTGGTATGTTCATTGGTATCATGAAAAGAGAAAAACACAACATTTTGCGTATTATCAGCCACTTTCCTTGGTGGAGTTGGCCCTCGTGGCCTATAATTGTTGTAAGGCTAAAAGCTATTTCTCCTCGGCTGGTATGGCTACTTAGGTTGATATGGTTGTTGTGCTTTATATGGCTGCAGTGCAGGCAAGGAAAGTGGTGCGGGTTGAGTAGGAGGTGCAGATTGGATAGGAAATTGCCTCTTGAGAATAGTCATTTCATTGGAAACTTTTTGAAGTAGTGGATCTGTAGAACTCTAAACCAAAGGCCTGATAGCATATCCCTTAATTTTTCCAAAAGTGATCATGTTGTCTTCAATCTCTATAGCACCTTGTTGTGCATTCTCTAATTCTGTTTCATTAGCCGATTTCAGGAAAAAAGCTATCTCAGAAGGAAGAGTGTTGACAAAACTACTCAATAAGATCTCAGGCAATGGATTGAGTGTATACAAAAGACAAGTGACAAGGTGATTAAACCTTGCCACAAACTCCCTCATTGGTTCATTATCCTCCTTTGAATTTGAAAGCTGGGCAAACAACCAATGGCTATCTTCAGCTGGTTTGAATCTTGCCAGAAATTTTTCGATCATAGTATCCTAGTTGGTTATGCAACCTGGTTCCAAGTGATTGAATCATTCAACAACAACTCCCACAAAAGTCTCAACAAAGAGACTTACAAAAATGTCTTCATGAGCCACATGCAAAATGATGCAAGCCATTGAAAAGGGTGAAAGATGATCATCGGGATGTTGAGTTCCATCACCATGAAACCATGGAAAGTGCTTTCTTGACCCCTTAGGTAGTTCATGATTTACTACCAAGGCCAAAGGTCCGATTTGATCACCCAAGGTAGTGGGGGTGCTCTTCTCTGATTGTGGTTGTTATTGTTATTGTTGTTATAGCCCATCGCTTTTGGTTGGATTGCAGATTCTTCTTTGCTTGACTTCAAATTCTTCTTCTTTAACTTCAAGTATGGTGTTGAATTCAGGAACTACATTGGATGGCTCTCCAACTTTTGTAGGGTGTGTTTGTGGAAGGAAAGGATTTGTTGAAGGAAAGGATTTGTTGAATCAACATCTTCTTGAAAGAGAGGATTTTTTCTCCTCCTTGTATAAACTTTGTAAGCCAGGATTGTCTAAACCCATGCAGGAGGTGGCAAGACAGGCCTTTCAGCCGCAATATTGGCTTTCTCTTCCTCTTTGTCAAGAATGGTACTAGTGTTTCTCCACTAAGCAGGGGTTTCTTTCTTCTCAAATATGAAACTCCTTAGGTTGTTGATGATGTCTAATTGCTCTCCTTCAATTATCTTAAAATTTGACTAGATAACTGGAGGTGTAAGATTAGGCTGTTGAACTGGAGCAATAGGATGCTAGAGAGTCATTCCTGTGACATAGATTGTAAGATTTCTTTGAATTTTTATGCCTCGTGCCCCATGGTAGGTGCCAAAAAACTGTTGGCGTTTTAATTCGTACCTCTGGAATGTGAATTAGAAATGGAAAACTATGCACAGATAAACTACTCTTTGAATTAGGAGGGGAAGCTCCCTCTTTGCTGATGTTGCTTAAGAAAGTAAATTAAAACTAATTTTCCTATCTTTTTGTTCAGCTAAGAGCACAAGGTTATAAAACTTAAGCGTCGTAGCTGATATTTTCTATTCTAGAAGTTCAACTATGACTAAGCCTACTCTAATGATATTTCTAATTACTCAAGTAAATGCAGAGCGTGAGAATTAGAAATGAACAAGGTTTGATTCTTTGACATAGATACTTAGATAAAATTTCTTCCAACATACATCTACTTAATTTCAATGCAAGCTGAAATGGAGATCATATAAGCATAACACAATAAATGGAAATCTGAGACTTTATATCAGGGCAGCAAAGAAAACACATGAATTTATTTTCTCAAATTTTAGGAACAAAAGATTACACTTCTAGGACAATAGGATTGTAGCAAAATAGGCTTACAGTTTAGCCATCAAACTAGAATACATTGACACAAAACACATGCATTGAACAATAACTTGAAACTAAAGAGGCATACGAGCTTTCCCTTACACTAAGTGAACTAAAACTAAACAACAACAACTTGCAGGAAAAATAGGCTTAGCAATTTGTTATCACAAGCACGGTTAAAAATAATAATGGGAAAGGTTGGCCTTACTTATACACAAGCAGAGGAGTAGGGAACCCTAAAATCTCCTTGCTTTTACAGTTAAGACTTGCCAAAATGCAAGCTTTATTTCTAAAACTAAACAAGATAAACATCTAACCACCTATGAAAGCATAAAAACAGGGAAAGTGCCAACTATTACAACTTGTTTTCTTTCTCTTCTTCAAAGAGTGGATAAGAATTGAGACAAGAAAAGAAAGAAAGTTGGAAGAAATCTTCTAGATGATTGTTGCTTTATATCTCTATCACATCTATCAAAAAAGATGATTTGTTTCTTGATTTCAAGCAGAGAGTGTTGTTGAAAATAGAATGTTGATCTTCCTTGAAAAAGCAAGTTCTTCAAAAAAAGATGGGACCTGGGTTTTGTAGACAATCATGTTCCGGAGAAACCCAAATGCTCAGAAATTGAAAAACCTAAATCCATCTTGAAAAAGCATCCAAAAAGCAATTTCTAGAAGAGGGAAAAGTTTATCAATGTTTGAGAGGATGAAAAAGTAGAGAGACCCATGTGATCAAAAATGGAAAAAGCTAAGTGATTGTTTTGAAAAAGCAACGCACTAGAAGTTTAGAGCCTGAAAAAACATTCCTCCTTGCTCACTGATCTTGGAAACATGAAGAACACCGAAAAATCATTTCATTTGGGTCTTCAAATCTTCGTTGAGAGAAAAGGGAAAATCTTCTTGCTATAGATGCTAACCTACAAAAAATGAATAATGGAAGACAAAATCTCTCTTAAATAAGTTGCGGTTGAGAAAAATCTGCTTTCTTTTTGTTTTAAATCCTTCGGAGTTTATCCTAAGCAAGTTCATCAAATGTAGATGTTGTTTGGAATGTTGGAGGATGAAATTTTAAAATTTGACTAAGGCATGGATTCTTGGGCGCCTCTATTGGATTGGGGCACTTTTGCTTGGAAGACAACCATTTTTTCATGAAATTCCAACTTTTGCTTGAGTTTTGACCCTTGTTTGATTTTGATTTGTAAGTGCTCAGTGAATCCTATGACTTGGCAGAATGATTTATCGCAGAGTGTGAGTGAATGTGATGAAGTTTTTTTGGAGGAAATTTTTGTCAAAACCTCCATCTTGACCTTCAAAATCATGGGCGCCTTTGGCTACCTAGGGCACCCATGATCACCAGTGTTAGCCATTTTTCATTTTCTTCAAGTTCTTGCTTGTTTCCCTTGATATTCTAATGAATTCATGATTCTGAGAGCTAGACTGATCCAATTGACTGATTGTTAGAGTTGTTGGATAGCTTAGAGGATTTTGAGGGGGGTTGTCTAAAGGCTGCATCCTCTGAAAACTGCATCTTGGGGGTCAAAAGCTTGGGCGCCCCTGGCTAGCTGGGGCGCCCAACTCCTTCAAAGTTAGTTTATTTTTTATGATTTTCACCTTGCTTTTGGCTTTCTATTTTTTTCATGGTTTTACCCCTCCGATCAATCGGAGATACCTGATGCTCAAAAACTCATATGGACCTGCTGATGATTGCGTTTGGAAAGCTTGATCAAGACTAGAGAAGACATGTTGGAGACTGCAACTACAAATTTGTCCATTTGATGTCCCAAAAGCTTGGGCAACTATCTCCTTCTGGGGTGCCCAAGATCTCCATACTTAGTCAATTTTCTTCAATTTTCATCCTTGAAGCTTGAGACCTCATGTTATGCCTTCTATTCATTCTAAGTTTTCTAACAACTGATGAATTCAATGATCATGCTAAGATGTTCACTACGAAGCTGGCATAATTCTAAAGAGATTAAAAATATTTGTAAATCCTAACTGTTGGATTTAGTGCTTCTAAACCCTAGGCACCTATCTCCTTCTGGGGCGCCCATCATTACTAGACTTAGAATATTTTATGATGATTGATGGTTTTCATTTTGCTTCTTGATCGAGACTTCTCTGTTTGATCTCGAATTCTGGATGACTGATTGATTAGATGACTGCATTGATGGACTCACTACGGAGCTAGGAAGATTCTAAGCAACATTTCCTGAGAGCATAAAACCTTAATTCCATCATTTGACCTCCTAAAAAGCTGGGCGACTATCTCCTTCTAGGGCGCTCATGGCTGGAAAACTTAGTTTTTATTTTGCATTTTTCAACTTTCACAGCTCCCTTTCTCCATTCTTCAATCTGTGTGCATGTTCATCATTTCTCATCTTCTGTTGATTACTTGAATGTTTGAATCTGACACTTAGCAACTGATTGACCTCCATTAATGGCCTCGAGGCTCCTAAATATCTTCTAAAAATGCAAAATAGTCCCACTAGGGAAAAATTGATCCTTTTGTGATTCTAACTGCACTAGCCTGATGAGAAGTATTTTTGGCCAATCAAAATCAGTTTGAACCCTAGAAGCCAAACTTTCTATTTTTAGAAAATTTCAAAGTTTAGAAAATTTTGCCAGCATCCGTTTCAAAAGAAACCCAAAGAAACCCAGAAAAAGTTCTATTTTTAGAAAGTTTCTAAAAATAACAATTTTCCTAAAATTTAGGGCCAAAAAAATGAGATTTGGGTTTTGTAGAATTGGTCCCTCTAAGCAGACCCAAATTGTCAAATTTTGAAAATTTCAAGTGTTTTTGCCCCTCATGCAAGACATGCAAACTTCAATTTTGACCTATTTTACAATTTTAACAAGACTTTTGACCATTTCTTCAAAATGCCTAAGTGTAGCAAAATTTTTAATTTGGGGTACAACAAAATCTATGTGAGTTGCCTTTTGTTAAAATTTCCGAAGCCTTCTTTGCCTACCTTTTCTCAACATATATATGGCCTACAACTTTTAAGCTCTCACAGTTCTCAGGGTGGACCTCCAAAACCTTTTTTAAAATTTGAGAGAGAACTCTTAAGATCTCCGAGCTTCAATTGAACCTGTCCACAAAATCTTGTGGCCTCTGGCTTTTCTTGACTGATGCCATGTAGTAGTGGCCAATTGTGTCATAATCACCTTTACTATGATAAGATCGTGCAAGATTATAATATGAATGAGATTTCATGAGAGGTTGGCTAGTTGAAACAAGAGCTATCTCAGTCAACTATTCCACAAGAAAATGATGCCATGTGAAGAAAAGATGGTTTGCTAAATGATTCAATGCCATTGTACAATACAGGTATAATTGAAAGGCTCTACACATATTTTCCATTCCTTCATGAACACTACCCTTTTCACTAATTGTGAGAATCCTACAATTAAAAGGTGAAAAAAATTGACCACAAAGATTTTTCCCCATTTCAAACAACAAAATTGCCAAAAAAATGCGTTTACAACCTGTAAAAAAACACAAATAAAATCACGCTACTTTTCATGCCAAAAAAAAAAAAACCATGAGACCATAGCTTGTTGCTTACTATTATGCTTTGATACATTTTTTCAAAGTCTCCATAGCTTTTTTGAAATCACCTATTTTAGGCTTTTAGCCATATCAGTAAGGCAATGAACTGTTTGATAAAATGCTTTGGTAGACATGTATGAAAAATGTGGTAGCATAGAAAAGGCGTTGAACTTTGGAAAAAATGCCTTAAAGAAATGTAGTCTCATGGTGATGGAATTCCATGATGAATTCCATGACAAGCAATTTTTTATGGATTTTCATGGAATTCCATCACCATGGGACCACATTTCTTTGAGGCATTTTTTCAATCAGTTCACTGCCTTGTCTATGCTATTGCTTACTATTATGCTTTGATATATTTTTTCCAAGCATCCTTAGCTTGTTCGAAAGTACTTATTTTAGGCTTTTAGCCATAGCAACAAGGAAATGAACTGTTTGATAAAATGCTTTGGTAGACATGTATGAAAAATGTGGTAGCATAGCCAAGGCAGTGAAATTTTTGAAAAAATGCCTCAAAGAAATGTGGTCTCATGGAATTCCATGACAAGAAAATGAAATTGGCAGCTGCTCCTAGTTATTAGTTATGCAATGTGAAGTAATTGCATAATTGCTTAGGTTGACTTTGTAAAAAATATATTCTAATTGAAATTTTGTCATCTATCATCATCTAGTTATTAGTTATGCAATATGAAGTAATGCTTTGAGTTTGAAAGATGTGTATTGCAATGTAATCAACAATTTGAATATAAAATACAAAAATCTATTTTTTACAATTCATTAGTTAAAATCTCTAATTTATTTGCTCTCTATAACTCTATTGCTATGGAAATGCCTTTCAATTAAAAAAATAGTTTTTGTCTCTTAGTCTACAATTTTTTGTTGCATGTGTAGAACATTACAGATGGATCAACCTCAAAGGTTGAAATACCATGCATTCGATGAGAGAATAGTCGATGAGAGTGACATCGACAAATATCCATGTCTATGTAATGATTGTCTTGGTGGAAGGGTGAAAAAATAAGTCAAATTTATCGACATATGATAAGATATGGGCATAGTGGTATAAGCCCTTGGAATGTCAATTATTACAAAGATATGATATAATGGCAGAGTGTGAGAGATGAAGAGGCAACAAACATAGATGAAGTGGCACCAAACATACCAAACATAGATGAAGAGGTAGCAATTTTAGATGAAGGGTTTGAAGTTGATAGAATGTTGAATGAGGCTCTAAATGATGATTGGGCCAAGTTGATGGAGGATGCTTCAAAGCCTTTGTATGTTAATTGTAGGTTAAGTCATTTGAAAACAATCCTTCAAATTCTTAACTTGCAATTGGTGTTTGGTTTGACAAATGAGAGTGTAGATCAGTTATTGGAATTATTAAGTTTGTTGTTACCACTTGACTCCACATTTCCAACAAAACAAAGTCAATGTAGAAAGGAAATCACTAAGCTAGGCTTAGGGTATGAGAACATCCACACATGTGTGAATGGTTGTGTATTATTTCGTAAGAATCTTGCAAGTGAGAGTGAATGTTCGAAATTTCATGAAGCGAGGTATAGAGAAGGGTTGAAATCAGCCATGGTTCCTAGAAAGGTTCTTCACCACTTTTTGGTAATCCCACGATTACTCTGAATGTATAGATGCAGAGACATTACTGAACTTATGCAATGGCATGCCCAAAATGAGAGCACTGATGGAAAATAATGAAATGTGCCTGATTCTAAGACGTGGATGGAATTTGATAATAGATGACCTGATTTTTCTCAAGATCCTCGTAATATAAGGTTGTGTTTGGCTCTAGATGGGGTGAACCCATTCTCAGATAAAAGTACTAAATGGTAAACTTGGCCAATGTTTTTAATAAATTATAACTTTCCTCCATGGTTAGCAACTAAACCATTTTTCTTAATGCTATCATTGATTATACCAGGAAAGAAAAGTGTGACTTCAGATACAATTGATGCTTATCTAGAGCCATTAGATGATGAGCTAATAGAATTGTGGAAAGGAATTGAAGCAATTCAATCTTTAAGGGATAGTTATTCAATCAAATTCACTTTAAGAGATTCCTTATTGTTTACGTTTCATGATCTTCCTACATATGGCACATTGTCTGGTCTCAGTGTTCATGGATACCATGGATGTCCTGCTTGCAACTTTAAGGATTTTTTGAGGCACTCAATAAGTTTGCATAAGTTTATTTATTGTGGACATTGTGCTTACCTTAAAATAGATCATCCATATCGTCAACAAAAAAACATGGTTCAATGGTCAAGAAGAAAATCGTGAAGCACCATTGTGAATAGCAGGTGATTACATTGTTGAGAATGGACAAAAAAGAATTTTATTTATTGAAAATGATGGGATTTATGGTAGTAGATATGATCAATGTAATGGAAGTGGTGTAAAAATTTTGTGCATATTCTATAAGTTGCCATACTTTAAGGATATAGCCATTAGGCATACTATTGAATTTATGCATACTGAGAAAAATATAGCCAATGCTATTATAGAAATTTTTTTTGGTGCTTTTGATACTATTTCATCACGTGAAGACTTTTGAAAACTAAAGATTCGTCGAAATATTTGGGTTGAAAAATATGATGATGAAAAATATAGAAAACCTAGTGCTCCTTATGTTTGGAGAAAGGAACAATGTGCACAATTCTTACAGTTGATGTCTCAGACTCACTTTCCCACTGGATATGTAAGTAGTAGTATTAGAAGCCAAACTGACATTAATGGCTTAAGAGGCCTCAAGACCCATGACTATCATGTCATAATGAAGAATATTTTACCTATTGTGGTAAATATATTAAGTTTGGAAAAGGGGCCAAGATTGGTAGTTATAAGGTTGAACCTGATATTAAAGAGAATGAGTTTACATGTATTAGATCCTTTGAACTTTGATAGTTTGAGGGAGGAGGTTGTTGAATTCCTTTGTCTATTAGAACAGGAATTTCCACCAACAATATTTAACATTTCTATGCATATTTTGATACTTCTACAATATGAACTAAAGCATTGTGGCCCGATAAGAACAAGATGGATGTATCCTATAGAACAATATATGAAGGTTTTGAAAAAAAATGTTTATACTAGGGAAAAGTTGGAAGGCAACATTTCTGAGGGATATTCAATGAAAGAGGCCATGAGATTTCACACAGAATATATAAAGTATTTTAAAAATGTCAATCAGCGTGTATGGGACGATGACGAAGAAGACACAATTGCAGGTGAAGTATTATAAGGCAATGGATGTTGCTTGAAGCTATCACATCAAGAAAGAAGTGTGACACATGCCTATATTCTTCAAAACACATCTTCGTTTGATAAGTGGCATACGTAAATTTTTTTAACACAATAGTTTATTTACTTAATTGCATTTACACATTTATATTATCAATCTTACTATTTGTACGTTAATATTCTATGTAGAAAATATGAAGAAGACAATCAAGCTTGGATGCAACATCAACTTCAGAGGCACAAATGTCATGTTGATTTGATTGGGGGTGATTCTTTTCAAAAATTTGAAGAATGAATTGCTAATGCAGTTAGTGATCCAAAAGAAGAAGGTCAAGATATAACAACAGAGGAAAGTTAGCTTTCACAATCTCCACATTTATGGGCTACACGTTTCAGTGGAATGTGGGCCTATGGTAGTCATTTAAGAGTGGAAGAAAAAGACAAAGGAAAGATAAATTGTGATTGTATTGTTAGTGCTGGATTTCTTCACAAAATTGAGAAGAAATTTTATGTTGGATTCATCCAACAAATTATTCTAGTGGACTATGGTGAAAATAGTCCTATATTATTAAAATGCAAGTGGATCCGACCATCTATGGTAAAATTTGATGAGTATGGATTTTAATGCTCAAATACAAGATAATTTTTATCAAAGATGGATAAGCTGTATGTTTCCCCTCTTCAAATTAACTAATCATTTATAATTGATGATGTAAGAAGCCCAGGATGGTCGTATGTCATTCAAACATAGTCTCGTTCAAAATGAAAAATCATGGAAGTTGTTGATATAACGCTTGATGGGAAATATGTTAATTTACAGGAAACATTCGAAGAAGTGGATGAAGATGATGATGGAGCATTTGAAGAAGACATTTTGATTACCAATGAAGAGATTGGGAGAGATGGTGTAGGAGCACCCTTGATGCAATTTTAAGCTATATTGTGAAACTTTGGTTTTTGATTTTTTTTGAATTTATTTATGTAAATAAGGTCATTTGAGACCATCTTGAGTGGTTTTGGACCATTTTTGGTCATTTGATGAAATTTAGGCAAATATTGTAAAAATTGTAAAAGTTGCTCAAAAAAGTTGTCAAGCAAGTTGTCAAAAAGTGTCATTAAGGTGTTTTTCCAAAAACTTAATCAAAAGGTGGTTGAAAATAGTTGGTTTTGGTTGGAAATATATAAGGAAACCCTCTGAAACTCGAATTGGGGGTTGGATACATTGTTTTTTGAAGTTTGATGAATGAAAACCTTAATTTTGTGTGCATTTTCTGTTTCTTACATTGTTTTCAGGCTGAAGTTGTGCATTGTACGGCTTGGTGTGGCCTTATATCAAGGATTATAATATATGGATAGAAATATATTTGTTTTTAGTTTACAATTATTTTTTTCTCATTGAATTTCATTGAGTTATGTGGGAGTTATGAGCATTTTGGTGAGACTGCCCTACTCTAACAATATTGTGTAGAAATTACAGTCTAAAAAATGTGATGGTACAAATTGTACAGTCCATATTTTGATCTAAAAATAATTAGATTTTGTTTCCATGTGAATATACTTTCATTTTATTCAAGTCTCATCAAATTTCATTAAGATTTGAATAAGTTATGACCATTTTTGTGAGGGTAGGTTTGAACCCTACCTAGGGTTTGCAGTTTTGGGAAAAATGCAACAACTTTCTTTTCCACCATTGAATATTCATAAGAACTGTAGGAAAAGTCTGTAATTATCTTATCGTCAATCTCACTGAAGCGATTGGATTCATTATTTGTTTTGTGAAATTTATTAATGACAGTTCATTGTATTAAACTGTAGGCTGCCATGGCAATGTTTCCAATGTGATCTAGAATGCACATAATCATTATTTGAGATGAATTAGTTTATGAAAGTTGTCAAGTGAATCAAGTTTGTTGCATTTTTTTCTTTTTTGGTGATGGATCATTGTTTCACTTGTGTCAATTTGTGCTAAGTGCTGGTTTCTTTGCATCAAGAGAGAATGCATTGCATGTCACAGATGAGGATGAGGAAGAAAATCAAGCAGATGCAGACAAAAATGATCAAGATTCTAATTTTTCTAGAAATGCAGATAATTATGATGATGTTTTGTCACCTTAAGAGGTTATCTTGTCACCTAAACTTTGGTTATATGTATGGTGTAATTTATTACTGAATGTAATAAATATTTGAGTATAGGTATGCTTATTTACTATTGTTTTACTGATACATTTCTGAATGTAATAATCATTATTCTACTGGTACATTGTATACAAATCCTGAGATGTTCATTACTAATTTTAAGTGCATTTAAAGTTAGGTTCAATCATTCTTCTTAGTTTTCATACTTTGGTTGAAAATTTGAAATTAATTTTGTTTAGTTAGATAATTTCTTGTATGTCCCATATGTTTTCTAGATGCAAACATATAATGAACATCTGTAATTTAATAATACATATAGATATCTTAACTTTAGGTGAACTAAGCATCCCTATTACAAAAAAAGAAATGATCTCTTAGGTCTGATTGACACTAAAAACTAAAATTGAGAGAATACAAAATTAGAAAATTGTTCAATCTTTTCAATAAAATGATATCTAAAATATTGCATTCATAATAAAATCCAATACCGCACGACTCCAAAGACCGGGTTTACCTGATGTACATGGTTTGTGGGCTATTGTGTGAATCCCTAGGGGACTAGTCTCACCTTAGCTCACCCCGTAAAGGGAACGCTGGGCTGAATCGCGGGGACACCCCTAGGTTACTAAAAAAAAATATCCAATACCACACTACCACAACAGTCAATAGAGATATGCATGGGATGATAGGACATATAGGTTAATGTACAAATTCTTATCACAATACTGTGACAACCAAATATGAATACTGTGGGGTGGTGGTGAGAACATGTTAACAACTAAAGTAAATTGTAGCCCTATAAGGGGTAAATAGTGACACTGCGGTATGGTGGTGAACAATCACTCAACCGCTAGAATTAAACCGTTGTCTCGCGGGAGTCCAAAGGGGTGTGCACAGGGTGGTGGTATTGCTATCGCTACCCCACAGTGGTCTTGATATGACAAAGTGGTATGACGGTGAACAGTCACTCAACTGCTAGAATTAACCCGTCGTCCTGCGGGAGTCCAAAGGGGTGTGCGCAGGGTGGAAGTACAAGCTATCAAAGCATTAAATGATTACGCAGTTCAATTTCCCATGATCAACGGCATGCATTCAAACTCGAAATATGGGTAGATTTTGAAATATTTTGCATGAATTAACATTAATAGTGAGGCGACTGAGCTCAATAACAAATACTACTTGGGACTCGACGACATTTTGGAAATCATTCACAAAGCTCAACATACCAAAGGAAAGGGAGTTCAAGTGGGAAAAATATGCAGCTATTATTTCGTTGGGTAAGTTCATAGAAACACTTTGTAGCAAGTGTATAAGAATTGAATTTGCTTCCACAAGTAGACACTTAAAAAATCAAGTAGGAGTAAATTCTTCATCATGCCACCCAAAACAATTCAACTTACAAGTAAAAATGAAGAGTCCACAGTTTCTAAATCAAAGAAGAGGTCCCTGCAACAATCCATTTTAGATGTGTTACCTAATTCTATAGACAAAGGATCCAAAAAGGTGTTTAAAGATACAACCCATGGATGTAGAGACCCAATTATCCCTATCTTAGGGTGGGATTTGTTTTGGTACTTCTATGAAAAAAGGGTTGAGAAGATTCCAGTTCTGAATCCTTGGACCTTAGATTTGGCCAAATTGATAGTCCCAAATGCCTTCGTAGATGTTGAGTTTATTAAAGTATTAGAAAAATATGATCACCCAGCTACTAGGACTATAAGAATGTCAGATGGTTCACCATTAGTGGTGCTGACTAAAGAAGCAATTATAGAGTGTTTTATGTTAAACAAGCAAGCTATCACTAAGATTGACTTGGAAAAAAGTGAGGAGGATTATAGGGGATTGAGAAAAACCCACAAGAGTGATGAAATTCCTTTACACATGAAAAAGGGTGTAAAAAATAGGAGGATACCTATCTCCCCCTCCCAAAATGAGCCATTTTACATAGAAGACTTCCAAGTATATTTCGAAATAATTTATTTTTCTTTGTGCCAAGTGCTTGGAATAGATGCTGAAGAGAGGATGCCAACCCATCTCATTATGATGACAATGAGGATACAAAATCCTAAAGTCAACATTGATTATGACTTTGCTACTGAAATTGAGAAAGGGCTACATGAGGGATTTTCGCAAGTAAGAGAGAACTTAGCTCCCATCACTTTCAGGAAATACTTTCTACTATGTCATTTAATATTGTACCAAAACAAAAAAAGATGGACTAAAAGAATGTGTTTGGGAATGACTGATGATGAAGGGAATAGGGTTCCTGTACAAAAGTGGTGTTACATCTAGGATAGTAGATGTAAAAATAGTGATTATGTAATATTTCATGATGATTTCATAATAAAGTTCATGGCTGCTCTTGGTCATATTTAACTAAGATTTCCTAATAAAATCATGCAAGTATTAAGACCTTTAGCATTTAATCCAGAGTAGGGACACACTCACAATTTCAGTGATTGGTTCTTCTTAGCAGACCAAACAGTAATAAGGGTCTATGGGTGTCCTCAATCCTCACATGTTTTACCTAAATTTGTTTCTATTCAAATTACATTTTTAGAATTTATGTGGAAAATGTTATGGATGGAGTAGGATGTTATGGAAAGACAAAAAAAGGGGACATTCATCCCTGACCTAACTGAATGTGAGGAGCTATCCATAGGGTCTAACACTCTTAAAGAATTGCAGAACTATTTGAAGATTTAGTATTCATTGAAGTCATGAGGAGAAAGGGTCTTTGATCTTGAAGGGCATATTAATTTTATAAAGCAAAAACTTCTCACTAAAGCTGGGATTACTCATGTAATGGACTACGAAGAAGATGTAATAAGAAATTGCTTTACACTTGATGAAGTGTTTTAGAGAAAGAGGAAGTGGGAAATCATAAAGAGGCTTGACGAGGAGAAGGAGAAAAGGGACACTAGATTCCAAGGATTCTATGTTGAAGAAAAGGATCCTATCAAAAGGATGAACATAATAATTGACAACTTTGAAATATTATATGTTGAACCAGAAAAGAAACTTGAGGGTCAGTCTTCAAAACCCTCCAAGCTTCTCATCAAACCAAGTGGTATTGTAATTACAGAGCCCCTACTAGACACTGCCACAATACAATCAAAATAATCCCTTGAGTAACCAAGTCCTAAAAGGCAGAAGACACATGGAGTGGCCCCCTTAGTGGCATATGAAATAAGTGAAGGAGTAGGGGATACTGAAGAGGTAGTCGATGTACTTTTGAATTTTAAAGATGATAAGTTGATCAACCACTGCCTAATCTTGCAACTGATGCTCACAAACCAGAAGAAAGAGTGGATGTACATGGGCATAATGATCAATAAGTGCATGATGATGAAAGGGTGATTGTTTCCCTTAGATTTATTGAAGATGATGAATTTATTCAAACTCTCGAGTTTAAGGATTTTTGGTTTAAGATGAAAATGAAAGAATTTGAGGAGAGACTCCAAAATTAATAAGATGGGAACTGAGGATTCACAACATGACGAAATTGTTTCCTAGACTCTTGAAGAACTCATGATTAATGAAATTATTGTTAGCCCCCAAGAAGAAAGAAAGTTGGTTGTAGAAATCAATATACTAATTATTCCTGAGATGGAGTTAAAAAAGATATTCTTACTGGATAAAGTAAGAAGCCAAGAAGATCCCATGTTTGTTTCTGAATTGAATTTAGATGAGGGAATGAGTGGCAAGAGTTACAATCCAAGACTTGAAAACCTAGCCTTTTGGGAAAAGCAAAAAAGAACAGAAAAATGAAGATTTGCTTGATGTTGTAAAAGAAATGAGAGGGACTGCCATGTTAAAGACACTTCAAGACACATAAAAATTAGAGGAAGCTACTATGACAATGCACTCAATAATTTTTACTAGGGATGCAGTTAAAGCTATGGAGCTTAGATTGGCAAAATATGAGAAAGCACAGATTGATTTGAATGATGAAGTGAATAGGTTATTCATAGTGTAGACACCTAAATTTGGACACTCACATTTGTCCAAATTTATCCCTTTTCATCTAAATATCCTCTTACTTGCATTAATTAAATAATATTACTATTATTTAATTAATACCCTTAATTCTTCTAAAATCCTTAAGGTATTTAGTTAATAATTAAATACCTTACCCCTTTATCCCCCTTTTCCTCAAAGAATTAAATAAATAATATATTTATTTAATTCCTCACATGTCACATCCTCCATCACCTATTTCTTAATCCTAATCTACCTCCTAATCCCATCATTAGGGATGTGCACATGTCTAATCCTTGATTAGGATGTGTCACATCCTCCAACTTTTTCAAGTTGGCTTCTAATCTTCATTAACCACTAACTGTCTTCTAATCACTGATTAGCTAGTCTAATCAGTACCTTAGTCAACTCTCTCATATCCCAAGGAATATTAAATTCCTTTTATTATCTCCATGTCCTTCCAAATGGAATTTTAAATTTCATTTTATCCCTCCTAGGAATCTCCTCTTTCCCATGTGATCATTGAAAGGTCACATCAGTCACATGGGTTAGGAACCTTCTATTATAAGAACCTTGTCTTATTCAAGGTACTTCTCAACTTCCTTTTTGGGAACCTTGTCTTATACTTAAGATATCCTCAATCATGTGAATTTAAAATTCACTTTTATTCCTTCAAGGAATCTCCTCCTCCCCATGTGATCATTGAGAGGTCATATCAGTCACATCCTAAGGTACTTGTCCTTCTTCCACATCACTTGTCCTTCTTCCACATCATTTGTACCCTTTCCATCTCACCATGTCCTTTGGAAACTTCATCCTCCACATGGCAAGATGTGAGGGCTTGTGAGTCCTCAACTCACCATAGCCCTCCATCTTGGCCATGGTGACTCAATCCTAACCATTGAATTCTCTAGATAATTCAATTTCTTCTATAAATAACCCCCTTTCTCATTCATTCATTTACATTAGGCATTTTATCGCACTTATGTTCTCAAGCTCTCAAGCCATCATCAAGCACATCTTTTGCATTCAAGAACTTGCATACTTAGCTCTCATCCTCTTGCATCCATTTTGCTCACTTTGTCACATACCCACCTTCATCACTTGCATCTTCCATTGCATCTTAACCACCTTGCATCCACTTTTCATCACATTTCCATCAAAGGAGTACAGACTCAAGTTGCATCAAGGGCCAACCAAGGATCAACATAAATAAAAGGTATACTTTCTTGTTTTTATCTTTCTTTCATTTATGTTCAACATAGCCTAATCTTGAAGTGGTCTAGTGTTGTTTTTATCTTGAATTTCTTAATTAGTTTTGAATATTAGGAGGTAATAACACTTGTACACATTTCTGGCATGCGCGGTGGGACCCACAAATGGGTCCTTTTTGCTTTTACGTTTTCTATTTTTTGAATTTTTGAAAGCTTAGGCAACACAGGGGCAACTCCGACCTGAGAAGAAGTGACTCTGTCCTGAACAGGGGTGACCTCGCCCTTAGATAGGCGACCCAACCCTCAAAGGGGTGACTAGGACTTGACATAGATGCCCATCTAAGACAAAACAGTCAGTTTCACTCTCTATTTCAAGACAGGGGCGACCATGACCTACAGAGGGGTGACCAAGACCTGACACAGATGCCTGTCTGAGACAAAATAGTTAGTTTCACTCTTTGTTTTGGAAATAGGGGCGACAAGGACCTATAGAGGGGTGAACAGGCCCTGACAAGGGTGACCAAGCCTTGACAGGGGTGACCAGGCCTAGACAGAGCCTTTTGCAAGAAAAAAACAACATTTTAAATCATTTTTATAGATTGTTTTCTGTCATTTTGGTTATTATTGACCCCCTAACATGTGTTGTTGGTGATTGTGAAGGTTTTTACTAATTTTTGTGCAGTTATTTCATGCTTGATGAAGAACAGAGGTTAAAACTACTAACACGTTTGTTGCAGGATGAAAGGACCAAGGCTTTAGTTAACTGTTTGCTTTCATTTTTGCACTAATTAGGCACATAGTCTAAGTAGGGCAGTCAATACATTATTTTCTGTGTTTGTAAGCCATTAACATATCTAATCCCCTTGTTCCATTTGAAAATCTTGGGTGAAGAGAAATTGTAGCTTACTTAAGTCCTTTGTGTTACCCAAGGGGGTGTTACATTGTTCAAGCTTTCCCCTTGCACTTCGTGTGAGTTTGGGGAGTAGTTGAAAATGGTTAGTGTTCTCTTCTTAGTGGGACCTACTTGGGGATTTCATTACCCCAAGGGACAATTCCAACCACGCGTATCGACGGGGTATATAAAGGGGGAGGCCAAAACTATACCCTAATCTAGTCACATTGTGTCTGACAGAGCATCGAAGCTAGGGTGATACCTAGATAGATGTGAAGAGTTGGTCCAAGCCTTCAGTATCTTGTCGAGGTTCCTAACTCAAGCTTGTGATAGGTTGGTGTTCACGGTTGTGCCTCACGTACTAAGCATATATTGAGGAATCTCTAGATCACCTTGTTTAGCCTAGTTAGAAGACTGTGTTGGCCATACCTCTCATACTAATCATAGGATTGTGTTGCTTGAACTATCTTTTTTGTGAAAAACCAATGCATATCTTACTAGTCAAGATAGTCTTTCCTTTTTCTTGTTGTTTGTAGTATTTTTTATCCTTTTCCATAGCCGTTTTTCCTAATTCAAGTTTAGTTCTATCAACAGGGATGACCACGCCCTGAATAGGGGAAACCCCGACCTCAAGAGGGGTGACCCCGCCCTCTGTCTTAGTCATTTTCCAATATTTTTTAGTCAAAATTGTTCATATTTCACTCAGAGGGGTGACTAGGCCCAGTCCATGGGCGACTAGGCCCAATCCATGGGTGACCAGGCCCTATCTAGGGGTGACCACACCCTAGGAGGGGTGACCATGCCCAAATAGGTGTTTTTGCATCCTAAACGGTTGTTCCCGCCTCCCATTCAATTGTTCTACAAGTTATTTTTCTCATTCTGTGCATCTGTGAGTCTGTTCCCTCATTCCATGAACCCAATAGTCCATTTAGAGAATTCATTCACTATTCAGGGAACTCATTTTGTCATTTGGGGAACCCGTCTCATCGTTCGAGGAACCCGTTGTGTCGTTCAGGGAACCCATTTATCATCTTTCATCATTCTAACCCGTTCCCTAGAATAGGTAGTCTTGCACCCTAGTTGGACAACCACACCCTCAATAGGGGCGGCCCTGCCCTCATATAGGCATCCCTGACCCTAGAACGAGCATTTTTTCTTGCTTTTTTGACTGTTTTGTCAGTCTTTCTCTATCATTTTTGATCATTCTCGCCCATTCCCTAGAATAGATGACCTTACCCCCTAGTTGGGAGCCATGACCTGAACAAGGGTGGCCTTATCCTCAGATAGGCACCCCTAACCCTAGAACAGGTGTTTTTCCTTGCTTTTATAGCCATTTTGTTTGTCATTCTTTGTTGTTTTCGATCATTCTCACTTGTTCCCTAGAATAGGTAGCCTTTCCCCCTAGTTGGGTGACCACTCCCTCAATAGGGGGGCCTTGTCCTTAGATAGGCATCCCTGACCCTAAAATAGGTGTTTTTCCATGTTTTTTGTTGTTGTTTTGTCAGTCGTTCTCTGTCATTTTTTATCATTCTCACCCATTCCCTAGATTAGGTAGCCTTTCCCCTAGTTGGGTGACCATTCCCTCAATAGGGGTGGCCCTACCCTTAGATAGGTGTCCTTGACCCTAAAATGGGTGTTTTTCCTTACTTTTTTAGCCATTTTGTCAATCGTTCTTTGTTGTTTCTGATCATTTTTTCTCATTCCATAGAATAGGTGGCCTTTCCCCCTAGTTGGGCGACCACTCCCTCAACAGGGGTGGCCCTGCCCTCAGATAAGCATCCCTAACCCTCGAGCGGGCATTTTTGCTTGCTTTTTCAACCGTTTTTTCATTCGTTCTCTTTCATTTTTTTTCGTTCTTGCCCGTTCTTCAGAAAAGGTGATCGTTCCCTTAAGTTGGGTGAAATCACCCTCTAGTTGGGCGGTTGTGCCCCTTAGATGGGTGATTTAGCTCCAAAAATGGTCAATCTCGTCTTCCATCCAAGTCGTTCTATCAACCATTTTTTGTTGTCTTTTGTCATTTTTGCCCGTTTTCAGTGAATAGGCATGTTCCACCTTCTTGAGTAAGTTTTCCATTAGTTTGGGTGAATTTTCTCCCTGAACAGTTAATCTCGTCTCCCATTCAGTCAATCCATTTATCCATTTCGTGCATCTATCTCCTCGTTTTGAGAGTCAATCTCCCCTTTCGAGCATTTGTTTCCTCGTTCTGAGTACTACTCATCTGTTTCGAGCTTTCATCTCCTCATTCCAAGAGTTAGTATACCCTTTCAAGCATCCCTTTTCTCATTCTGAGCATCCATTCCAAGCTTTCATCTCCTTGTTCCAAGAGTCAGTCTACCCTTTCAAGCATCCCTTTCCTCATTCTGACATTCGTCTCCTCGCTCTGAGTATCCATCTACCTATTTTGTAAGGCTATCTAGCCATTTTGAGGGTCTTTCTAACTATTCTGAGAGTCTAGAAACTAGATAGGTGACCCCACCCTAAGAGGGATGACCAAGCCCAATCTAGAGGTGACTAGGGCCAAGGAATAGGTGACTAGGCCCAATGGATAGGTGACCTTTCCCTCCAGTCCATTTTCATCTTCCATTCACCCATGACTTCACTTCAGTCCATCTACAGTTCATCCATTCATCATCTAAATCAAATAGGTACATCTTAGAATGACTCTCGGTTATGTATCCATCATCGTTTTCTTGATCCAAATCCCCTAAAATTTGTTTTAGAGGTTATTATCCAAATTGACTTAGGTGTCTGCATTCGATCGACATCACTCATAACTTCTTAGGATTTTCATCCATCTTGAGTCAATTATCATCTTCGGCCCAATCAATCCGCTTTCAATCTCAAGGTGGATTTAGTGCCGCAATCATCTATTTATCCTTTTATCCGATTAATCAACACCTTCAGTCACCTAGGGTGATCTTTGAATGTGGTTTATAATCCCTTCCATCATCCTATCTAATCCATCATCTAATCTTATCAAATCATCTCATCAATTGATTTTATCCAATCTAATCCCATCACATCCTCTAATCATCCTAATATGAACTTTGATCCAATCCCAATCTAAGCTTTATTCTACCTACATCCAAGATCTTCTGATATCGACACAAATCTTTACCTTTTTATCATCTTTTCTTTCCTTCTAATTGTCTATTCCCATCTTTTCAATCCGTATCCATCCCATCTGACATCACGAATCCTTATCCTCCCTCGATGCAACCAAAAATAGTAGTCAAAGGGAATCCTAATTATGTTGACGACAATAATGAAAGTCTTGTTGATCAAGATGTATATGACATAGATCCCCTTGACGCTATCATTGCTAGCAAGCTTTCCCCAAGTGTCATCCAAAATCCAATGACCTCTTTGAGCTATCCTGTTACATCTCCATACACACCTAATAACACTCCTTATGCTACCTTTGACAAGGGATACCCATTATCTTCCTCACCTGCATCTCCATCATATCCTTCCTCTACATCATTTTCTTATCCACCACCAACATCCTCTTATCCCAATATATCCTCCCAATCTTCCCATCCTAATCTACCATCCCAATACTCCTATTACAATTCCCCATCCATGTCCCCCATCCTAATCCTCCTTACCAGTCTACCCATTCTAATCCTACGTCCACACCTTCTTATCTTAATCCTACACCCCCATCAACCTATCCTAATCCAATATATCCATCATCCCAATATTCCTATCTTAATTCCTCATCTACTTCCTCCAACATCAACCAACCACCCACAGCTTCCTATTCTAGTCTATTATCATGATATTCTTACCTTAACCCTCCATCTAATCCCAATCCCCCCTCCAATCCTAATCTTCCATCTACTATTAGTCTCCCATCCAATCCCATTCCTTCGTCCAATCCTAGTCCGCCACTCCATAATCCCAATCCTCCACCAACCCCTAATCCTTCATCTATGCCCATCACCCCAGCTAAGCCTAGGCTATGCATAATTCTCACTCCAGAAGTTCTCCAAGGACTTACGACAAAGAAGGCATCCCCAACTCCACACCACGAAGTCGTGGAACCATGCCATCTCAATCCATCACCCATGGTCACTAATGATGAGACCCTTCTCTATACCACACCTTTCATTGATGCTACCACCCCTAATACCACTCAAACTGTTGAAACCATCACACCCATTGAATCCATTGAACCCCCATCTCCTACTCTGAGATTTGTTGAACCCATCAAAGACACCCAAATCCAATCCACTCCTCCCACTCCTAGTATCACTAACATTCATTCCCATGAACTTCATGAATCTTCCATCCTCCCGTCTCCCCCATTTGATGAGTCCCTCCAACACTCCATCATCGTGCCACCCACACAAGATGAGTCATGCCAAGAGCTTGATCCAAAGCATACCAACATTTCCCCTTCTCCAAATCAAGATCCTACCATACCATCCAATCCACCTCAAGATCACAATCCCCCATCCATTCCATCCCACGATCCCCTTGTCACTCAAGACCCCACCGCTCCATCGCATGAGCCCTTATCACCCAATGCCACCAATGCATATCCTATCATATTACCTAATCCCTCTCCTGATCCCTTACCACTCACTCCTCCCGATCAAGATACTACTACCCCTTCACCTCCATCTCATGATCCTCCATCATTCCCTAAACTTACTATCCCCTCACCATTTTTGTACCCCCTTGGTACCCTCACATTCTTCCATGGTGGTCTCCTTGCAGAAGAAAAACAAAGCATATATACCACCCATCATCCTCTGCCTAATAATGGACTTGCATCATTCTTCCAGAATAACAGAAATCCTATCATGGAGCGAATGCTCAAGAACATGAACTACCAAGGAAAAGGTCTAGGCCTTCATGAGAAAGGTATTTTAGAGCCCATCATGATCAAAGAAATTTTTTTTACAAAAGGTCTTGGACATATATCTTAAGACTAGAAATCTAAAAATGTTGGTGCAACCTCTATACGCCCTCAACAGGCCTCTTCCAAAAGAAATATAGGATCTTCCCATCACTCCACCAAATCATTTGCTGCCATCCCCCCTCCTCTATCATATCACCTCCAAACAACCATCCATATTCCTCCTTCATCTGCTCCATCCATTTTGGGTCCTTACATCCCTCCATCCACCATCTCCCATCCTTCATCTACTCCATGCATTTTGGGTCCTTATGTCCCTCCACCCATTACATCTATTTTGGGCCCTTATATCCCAAAATCACCTCCTCCATCTCGTCCTATTCATCCTTTCATCTATCCGTCACCTATCCACATCACCCATCATAGACATCCCGTTCTAGTGTTCCCTAATCAAGATCAACAAAGGAATGTACCTACACATCCTCCATCCACATATCATCCCCAAGATCCTACCTCCATAGCCCCATTCATGTTTCATCCACACCATCCATCTCATCATACCCATCCCATTGCTACTAAAAGCACTTTGGATACTAAAGTAAAAATGCATAAATCTAAACATCCACATGAATCTAAAGCTCCTCATGTCCCCTTCAAAAGAAATGTTGAAAAGAATAAAAATCCAATCCAAAATCAAATCCAAAATCCAAATCACAACCACCGGTCACCAAGGCCCACCAAAACAAAAATCAAAACCATGTGGATCCCAAAGAATAAAGATACAATACCTTCAAATGAAAAATACGTAACAACATCCAAAGTTGCTAATCCAAAAGCTAATCATTCTCATCCACCATCTCCTAAATATGTTTTGGGTCCTTATGTCCCAAAATTCACTATCCCATCTCCTCCATTATCCCCACATCACCCATCCACTAATCCTCCTATCCTCTCACATCCACCACCATATGTGCCAATGTTGGTCCTAAACTCATTATCCCATCACACACCTACCCCATAATTCCATTAACAAACTTTCCAACATCCCATCCATTATCCCACATATCTCCCTCATCAAATCCCTTTAATCCATCCTCTTGCATAACCCATTTATCCTAATAAGGTTGTACCAACATCCAATAGTCATTTTACACTTGGGCTATTATTACCTTGTATGGAACTTGATGCTCGAGTCCTTCATCCATCTCCTTATCACATATCTTCTAAATCCACTTATCCACATCCCTATCCTTCCTTACCTGTCTCCATCCACATTCTATCCAAAAACTCCAAAAAAATCTAAAAAATCTAAAAAAAATAAGAAAAAAAGTAAAAAAAAAAAAAGATAAAGAGAAATAATTATTCCAATGGTGAAAAATTGGCAAACAAGCACCCTAGAAAAGTACCATGATGAAAACCTGGTAAATAAGCATCATGTATAAATCCCCCATCCAGTTTACTTCCAAACTTGGGGGCAATTGCATTCCCTTCACCCATCTCCTCCATCCAACCTATCTTCCACATCCTACCTATCATATCCCATTTATCTCAATCCCTCCATCCTCCTTGTGATCTTGATATTGATAGAGGAAAACATATATACATGCTTTGGACACCTCTTGGCATACATCCCCCTTACCTACACACTATCCTAATCCTTATCCATATCTATCTACCTTCCTTTTCCACCCATCATGCTACCATCAATCTCCCTTCCTTATCCATGCATCCCACCTATATCCATCTCACTCCTTTATTTTCCTATCCTTCTATCTTCCATCCCTCATGCCTCATCATACATTACATATTTAGAGTGGGGGAATCTATCTTCCTTTGTGATATAGTCCTTGGAGATATCATTCATCCATCATGTCATCCCGTCCATTTTCCAAATCCTTACCTTTCCATCTATCCATCCAGTAACCTATTCCTCATTCAAATCCTTATCCCTCTATCCATCCATTATACCATCCCTTGCATCCCCCCATCCTTATCTTCCTATCCATCCAACCAATCCCTTCCGTCTCCCCATCCTTATCTTCCTATCTGTCTATCATATTATCCCTTTTGTCTCCCCATCCTTATCTTCCTATCTGTCTATCATAACATCCCTTCGATCTCCCCACCTTATCTCCTTATCCATTCATCTCTATCCTTATCCCATCTCATAATCCCTTGTCATCAATATTTAGCTACAAGCTTCTCCCCATGCAATCCAATGCCATCTATCTCATCGTCATCACTCCTACTTCTTTTGCACATATTTCCAATCTCCTATCAATTCTCATCACTCATATCTCCATCATATCATCCTCCCAATTCCTCTTTTGATGATTTGGATAACTATCCCATCCCCGAGCTTTGTGTGTTCACCATCATCCTATCTTATCCACTAAGTCTATTTTGTCTCATCATATCTATTCCATCTTTTTATTGACTTATCCTAGTCATCTCATCATCCTTTACCCATGGTCGGTCGTCAGTTTTTTGTTGAACTATGTTGCCCCTGCACTTTCACATAGGCAAGGCCGATCATTTGATCCACCACTGGGGAATTTTTCCATCGTTTCTTTGTCATTCATCAAGGTCTCCATTGTCCTCTTTCCACTTTTATCTATGGCCTTTTATCGAACTACGAGGGCTCTATGCTTTCACGTAGGCAAGGCTACTCCTTGATTGGCCCCTAAGCCCCTAGGTCGTTAGGGTGTATCAATCTTGTGTCATGTCTCTCATGTCTTATGTCACATCTCTTGTGTCTTGTGTCGTGTCATCAAGTATGTCCTTATCTAGCTGGTTCTTGACAAACGAGATCCACCAATATCATTAGATCCAATCAGTTTTGAATATCCTATGTCATATCGATCTTTTAGTTTAGTATCCATCTTTGGTCTCAACAAGATGCATCCTTCCTAACAGACCTCATCAAATCCCATCCATCCCTTTTGATCCTATGGAAAAGGATGTTTGAAATTGACTGTGATCTTTTGATGCTTTTGTCTTTTGTTTATCATTTGAGCTCCCTATTACAACTTGTCAAGGCTGGCATGATCTATCATATTATGGTGTGTTTTGATTGGTTAACATAGAGACATATCTTGATCTTTTGTTTGTTGTTGTCTTCCTGGTTGTCCTGTGTTGTACCCACCAAGATCCCTATGGTCTTGTGTTACACCGGAGCATCCTCTTGTGCTTGTGGTTATTCCAATGCCTGGCCCGACCAAAGTCTTCATGACTTTGGGGTGTTGGAATAGCCTTCTTGTATGTTGTGTTTGTTTTAGGCATTAGACACTAATCTGCCTTGGTTTCACATACCCTGGCACCTGGTGTCTTATGCTATAGAAAAATCAATGCTCTAAAAATTGAAAATTGCATTAGGATTGCATTTCATGATCAATTTTGTTGCATTTCATGATCTTTTCCTCCATTGTTTTCATTCTTTTCATTCATCTCACATCTCAATCCAATCCTCATCCATTCAATCTAGCACAAATCATCTAATCACGTCCTTGGTCTTGTTCCCGGCCTTGCTACAAGCCTTGATCCAATCATCATCATCATTAGGAAGTATCCTTCCCTATCCTTTGGTGTTGTTTTGGGATGTATCCTTCCCTCATCAACAACACTTTCATCATCACTTTCATCATTATCATCAGGATGTATCCTTCCCTATCCTCATGTTGTTTTAGGATATATCATTTCCTCATCGAAAACACTCCATCCATCATCAACCCATCTTGGCCTATAGCTTGATTGGGGCAACATCACCTTTTTCCTTACATCCATTTGTGCCTCCTAATCTCCTATCACTTATCATCCTCTCTTATCCATAATTTTTCATCATCTTCTCCATATTTCCTTTCATCATCTCATCCATTTCGAGAGCACGCTCGTGTTCTCTTGAACCCACATGTCCTCTCGAGGGGGCATCCTCAATCCCTAATCTTCATCTTCACTCCCATTATCTTTCTTCCTAGTCAGTCCTTTGATGACTAGGGCATCTTTCCCAATATAACCATCTTCTTTCAGGTTCTATTTTTTAATATTCTTTGAAATGATGTTACTTTGTAACACCATCTCAAAGAGGGGAAAAATGTAGACACCTAAATTTGGACACTCACATTTATCCAAATTTATCCTTTTTATTCTAAATATCCTCTTACTTGCATTAATTAAATAATATTACTATTATTTAATTAATACCTTAATTCTTCTAAAATCCTTAAGGCATTTAGTTAATAATTAAATACCTTACCCCCTTTTATCCCCCTTTTCCTCAAAGAATTAAATAAATAATACATTTATTTAATTCCTCACATGTCACATCCTCCATCACCTATTTCTTAATCCTAATCTACCTCCTAATCCCATTATTAGAGATGTGCACATGTCTAATCCTTGATTAGGATGTGTCACATCCTCCAACTTTTGCAAGTTGGCTTCTAATCTTCATTAACCACTAACTATCTTCTAATCATTGATTAGCTAGTCTAATTAGTACCTTAGTCAACTCTCTCATCTCCCAAGGAATATTAAATTCCTTTTATTATCCCCATTTCCTTCCAAATGGAATTTTATTCCCATGTCCTATTTTATCCCTCCTAGGAATCTCCTCTTCCCCATGTGATCATTGAAAGGTCGCATCAGTCACATGGGTTAGGAACCTTCTATTATAAGAACCTTGTCTTATCTAAGGTACTTCTCAGCTTGCTTTTTGGGAACATTGTCTTATCCTTAAGATATCCCCAATCATGTGAATTTAAAATTCACTTTTATTCCTTCAAGGAATCTCCTCCTCCCCATGTGATCATTAAGAGGTCACATCAGTCATATCCCAAGGTACTTGTCATTTTTCCACATCATTTGTACCCTTTCCATCTCACCATGTCCTTTGGACACTTCATCCTCCACATGGCAATATGTGAGGGCTTGTGAGTCTTCAACTCACCATAGCCCTCCATTTTGGCCATGGTGGCTCAATCCTAATCATTGAATTCTCTATAAATAACCCCCCTTCTCATTCATTCATTTACATTAGGAATTTTATCACACTTATGTTCTCAAGCTCTCAATCCATTATCAAGTACATCTTTTGCATTCAAGAACTTTCATACTTAGCTCTCATCCTCTTGCATCCATCTTGCTCACTTTGTCACATACCCACCTTCATCATTTGCATCTTCCATTGCATCTTAACCACCTTGCATCCACTTTTCATCACATTGCCATCAAAGGAGCACACACTCAAGCTGCATCAAGGGCCAACCAAGGATCAATACAAGTAAAATGTATACTTTCTTGATTTTATCTTTCTTTCATTTGTGTTCAATGTAGCCCAATCTTGAGGTGGTCTAGTGTTGTTTTATCTTGCATTTCTTAATTATTTTTGCATATTAGGAGGTAATAACACTTGCGCACACATAGAAAATGTGAAATTGAAACAATAGTTGAAGGGAGTAGGTCCTTCCCAAAGCACAAAATTAATAGTATACTAGCCCCCTGCCATCTAAACTGATACAGGTGCAATCATTGTTGAATAAGTTAATGTGCTAAAAGAAGAAATTGAGAAGTTGAAAAAGAGTAATGAAGAAACAAAGGAAAGAGCAAAGAGAGAAACCCTCAGGGTATTGGAATGGATCTTGGAGCATAGGGTTAAACTAATTGTGGAAAAATTGGAAAATGTGTATGAATGTTGTCTCCTTGTCATAAGCAGTTGATCAAATAAAGGCCCATGTATCTATATTGGACCCCTTATTCAAGAAATGACAACTTGTACATCACGCCTTAATGACTTTGTGTAGAATTTTACAAATGAGTGTTGAGTCCCCCACAAATTTAAATCCTACTGAGAAAATGGTCCAAATGGTCATAGATGAATTTCATTACATGTTTGCAGAAGGCCAAAAGATCAAGGAAATAATGGATTCATTTCACACTCTAAAGCAATGGTTTGTGCCTAAGATACTAAGGGATGATGATCAACTGAAAGGCTCAAAGGATTGGAAAGATGAGTTTAGCAAAATTGTTCCAACTACCTCACTAATATACAGAAGGATGGTGACATAAATATTCACCACCTCAATTTAACCTTGGATGGAATAATTGCATTGGATTTTGGATACTCAAAATTCATCATGGATACCAAAGGGTTATTAGACAGCATATGGAAGAGTCACTTGGACAACACACAAAAAATCCAGGAGTACAAATGGCCTCATGATTACACGGTGTACCAATGGGAGCAGACATATCTAACTCCCCCAGAAGAATAGGCCTTGCAGTGAAGTACCAAGCCTTGCATATACTATCATGGAAAGAGGACCTTGCCAGATCTGAATGATCACAGGTACCTTATGATGAGTAACTGACTTTTGTATCTTGCAAGTGTTGTGGACTTCAACATCTGATAAATTCTCTTCACTTCTCATCTTTCATTGCTTGTAAGTTTTATGTAATCCTATGTAAACAACGATAATTAAGACTTTTTGATTTATGTTAAAAGTGGGTAACTGAAAAGACACTTTTTGACATGTCAGTCAAGACAAAATTTTGAAATGTATTGTAAAATATTTTTGAAGATCAATAGAATGAAGTTATAATTGGTGGCCGAATTCTAGTTTGACTTGTTTGTTGAAGTGAATTAATGAATGTTATCTTGTTGTCTCCAATTTGATCTTTCCTCGTTATTTAAATAAATAAATCAAGGGTATATTTGGTTTATCAAAACACATTTGTTGTCAAACAATTCATTTTGTACTATATTTTGGTGTCAAATCTTTGGTAATTATGGGTAGTTTCATTACATTCAAATTATGAATTCTAGGAAATTATATACATTAAATAGATTGATGGTTGTTTAGATATTGAAATTAGCTCTCTTAAAAATTAACTGAAATATCTAGAAGGATTATTTTAATTAAAGAGGATTTTGTGGTTAGTTTTCTAACAATGATTTTACAGTGCAGCTAGCTTGCTAGTTTCATTCAAGATACGAGTCATTATCAAAGTCAAACACATACCAAAAATATGGTGCTCGACTTCAAACCCTCAACCTCACTTAGTTTAGTCTACTTACATGGGGATATTAAGGAAGTTTCTAAACAATTAATATATATCATTTGTTGTTTGTGAAGGAGAATCTTGTGAGATCCAATATGGAAGTGGATCAATATCCGGTTTCATTTTTGCTAATACATGAACGATTTTAGGGTGCTACAACAACCAAGACCTTATACTTTAGAACATCAGAGTTTATAGTTATGGAAGCTGATATAGATCCTCCTGCCATTCTTGATCCTTTGATTTCATTGGGCAAAGATAAGGTGTTGATTTTTTCTCTCTCCTTGCACCATTTTGAATTTCGACATTATTGCAACCTTTTAAGATGTCAGATGGGCATTGCAACATTTTTAGGTTAACTCCATGTGCCATGCAATACCTAAATCATTCCTTAATTTGTGAGAGGCTTTCCTTCAATTTCCTCTAATATGTTTCAACCGTTCATTGGAAATCTTTACATCATGTAGATGTTGCAAAGGTGGATTGAAGGGGTCGAAACCAATAAAATGAACACAGTTTGATTCTTATTGTATAGGGCAGTAATCGCATGGATAAAATGGTGGGATTGAAACTAATGAAATGATGTTTGACATAGTAGAAAAACCCTTTTAATTGGGATGTTTTCCCACGATCAAATCCCCTAACTTGCTACCCTTTTTCCTAATTTTGATGAATTGTAAGAGAATAAACCTAAATAACTTGCATAGGAACATCAAATTTTTGGACTTATATTGACGATGAGTTTTGAACCATTTGGTGATGCTTATATGTATAAATTTTCAAGTAGTTGTTTTCTTGCAAGTATAATAGATGCCTTAAGTTTTGTTATTAATCATTAGTTTGGAAATTACTATTGTAGAAAGTACCTTATGTGTTTGTGCCTTCAAAAGTTGAATTGGACGGTGCTTGTAAAGTGAATGGGGAAGATGATGTCATAGTTGGGAAACTTGTTGTGAAACATCAGGTTAGTAATTTTTGGATGTTAAGGCTTTCCAGTTGGATATCAAAGATCTTTTCTCATCAACTTAATTTGGAATTTATGTATAAATGGATTCTTTAATGGTGCAGGTATTTATCGAGATAACACATGAACCAGGGTTGAAATTTTTTTGTCCAAGTATGATGGCATTCTTGGGCTTGGTTTCTACGAAATTTCTGTTGATAATGTTGTTCCAGTCTGGTTAGTGTTGATAGCCTTCATTCTATAATCTGAGTGTATCACCTTTCTTAAATTTTGAACAAGGTTCTAAAATCAAGGGTTCAATATGCATATTTTAGGCCTATGTTGAACACTTTGTTTAAGGCATTTTTTAACAAGGCTACAAATTTTAAATTGATTTATTTTTCTACTGTGTTTCAATTTTTTTCTAAACTTGCAATATACAATGCACTTTTATTCTTTCTGAATTGAGACTAATATTAATTTTGTTGGTTGTATTGAGGCACAAATTCATTCATGGCGGAAAAGGCAGTACCTTGTAAGCTCATATCAGATGGCACATTGCATATAAAGGAGGAAATATTCTAGCTGGGTTATTTTTGACTGCATTGAAGGAGAGAGCTTCATATATGGGACATGATCAACAATCTCCTTGGATTCTACACATTACAACTTTCTCTAGGAAGATTTCCCACATTGTAGAAGTTTTAAGAGATGAAAGGGGCATGTGCTCACATTGAAGGGCTTCAAGCATGCGTTTCCATCATTGCAAAAGTATTTTGGAGAAGTTTCTTTCTTGCAGTCATTTCCCTACAATATTGTAACTTATATTTTCAGTCTTGTGACTGAAAATAACAATTGTAATACTCTATTTATAAGTTGTAACTAGAACACCTTTCTTTTATTAATAAAGCTCACCAATTTTTCCTTCTCAATGGCTTGTCTTATTGTGTGCAATTGATGATTGATGTGTATTTCTATGTTTTATGCTTAAATCCTCAAATATCAGTAAATTAAAATGGCTAAATATACTACTAATTGACAACAATTAATAATTAAATTAACTAAATATACTACCAATTGACAAAAATCAGTGAATAGTGAATAAATATGAATAGATATATTGCCAGTGAAGTCAGTGAATAAAAATGACTAAATATACTACCTGTTAAGGAGTAAAGAGTCATGTGAAAAATCGCTGCTTATCTGGAGTAAAGAGTCTTGTGGGGAGAAGATCATGCAGAAGAGGTTAAGGAAGAAGAGTCAGAATCTAAGGGGGAGTAAGTGCTGATTGAGAGTTGGGTTGATGGTTTTTTTCACATCATGTGTTGCCATCAATGCCAAAGGGGGAGATTGTTGGATGTTGTGGTTGTCATTGATGTCAACACTATTAGCATTATTGTATTGAACTGTATATGTCGAGGATATTGAGAAAATTGTTAAAGGAAGAGTTCTAGGTTGCTAGTGGAATTGTGAAGGTCATGAAGGTGTCTTGTTCTATACGTTGAAGATCAGTTGTTGTGGACTAAATGGTTTATTGCTGAGAGTATCTAGTTCATCTACCAGAAGTTTCAGAGGTTCGCGTGAAGATTTGATCGTGCTATGAACAGTTGTGTTCTAACAGTGTTCCTGATTGAAGTTATGTGTTTCTGATAATTTTTGTTGCTACAAATATTTCTCTGTTAGTTCTTGTTGTTTATGGATGCCTCTAGATCATTCTCTATCCTTGTTGTACATCTACGTTGATTGGTGTGCTCATGGTCGAAGATTTTTCTCGATATGTTTGGGTTTTCATGTTCTTGGCCGACATGATGGTTGTGGCGTGTTGCGGATCCTTGAAGACTTAATTTTGAATGTTTGGCACACTTGAGGATATTGTTTTGGGTTGCATCATGATATTAGCTGATGGTGTTTGATCCACATTGAAAATTTGTTTGTAAATTTGGGTCGACATTGAAAATATGTCTTATATTTTGGACGACAAGGTTGTTGATGTAATTACATGTTGTGGATATATAAGAGTGATTGTTTGAGAAAAGTTAGCATGTACATAAGAGCGAATGTATGCCAGAGAAAGTGCAGATGTGTGAATAGTGTCCTAATCATTCGATTGTAGAGCAAAGTGAGAAGAAGTTTGAGTGAAGTGTGAAGAAGGTTTTTTGTACTTAACGAGAACTGTAATTAGGCTTGTGAAGGAGCTATTTCCTCAGTTCATACCCTGTGGATCTAATTTGTATTGTTGTGTATTTTTGGGCAATGATCCCTCTTGTATTTGAGTAGTGAGCTCTAGGCAGTGTGCCTGAATACATGTGCATTCCCATTATTTTTCTTATACTTTTAACAGGGTATAATATTGAGGACTAACATCCAATGTGGTTTTTCCCCTAACAAGGTTTCCATGTAAAAAACCTTGGTGTTCTATGTGCTTCTGATGTGTTGTTTGTTCATGGTTTACTGTTCATTCATCAAATCCGAGATTAAGTTAAGTTTGAAAAAGTTTAAATATTTTGTGACAACTGATTCACCCCCCCTCTCAGTTGTCTGTCCTTATTTTTCCAATAGTAATCACTATGATTTTCACCCTAACTGAATTTAAACACAGCTAATCATGTGAAACATGGGAACTTTTTTAAGGTTGTGGTTCACCTATAGTAGAAAAGAACCTCCAGAGAAAATTGGTTCTTAATTGGATATCACCTAAAATACTTTACTGAACTTGTAGAGGAAAAGGATAAAAAGAGATAACATAAACTAAAAGAATGATAAAGAAAACTAAAGGTGATACACCAAATTATACTAAGGACCTAAAAATTCAGAGAACAAACACTTGTTTTCAATGACTGAAAACAAAACTTGCAATACTTATTTTTGTAGGCTTATGCATAAGTATTTTGAAAAAAGGCTTGAATGCATTTAACTTTCAAAAAGAAAGGACACCTTCACAATTTAAAAGCTATGTGCAACTTAAAACACAATTTTCAACCTGCATAGACATACTTTTGTAGAAAGGGAAAAATAACGTTAGACAAAATTACAAGGAAGTGAAAATACCTCACATGTAATTTGATCAACCACTTGATAACCACTATACTACAAGAAAAAGAAGGCACAAACTTCAAGTACTGATATCCAAGGTATTTTTTGAATTCATTCTCAAATGAGTTACAAAAGCTTGCAAGAATTCTGACAAAGGACTCCAAAAGTCACTAAGTCTCAATCTGCATCAGAAGAACTAACTCAAAAATGAGTTACAAAAGTGAATATAACACTCGACTCCAAGTAGTTGCACTAAAGTAGGAGCAATCAACTAACTTGGGTTGAATCCCTCAAAATAGCCTTAAAAAGAGCCACTAGATTCCCCCCAAAACTGTCTCCAACATGTGAGGAAAGTGGGTTTGACCATGCCAAGCACCTAGGCATGCAAAACCACCCTTAGATTCCAGCAATTTCTCAATAAGAAGAATAAATTCTCCTATATACATGGGTACATGTCTCCAAACTGCTTATTCCACCTCCCTATATGCTCTCCATGTCATAAATTAAAGTGTTTCTCTCCTTAACCAAATGTTGAAAGCCTCCATCATTTGCATTTAAGAATAACAATATGACTTAAGGCTTATAATTGCACCTTAAAGTCATTTGTTTTACAATTAAATCATATGCAAAAGATGAAAATTAATTAACAATTCTAATAGCACATTGAGGTGAGGTGGCATATACAACATATACATGTGTTTATAACTCCATCATAGAACTTGATGAGTGCATAATACCTAACATTGCATGTCTCATAAAGCACAAGGAAAAAATTTCTTAAGGAAAAAACAATGTAGATGACCCGCGACATACATTAGTTGTATTTTATTTTTGCTAATTGAAAGGTAAAATAAAACACCTTCTGTTGGCATCTTTTAGGTTTGATAACCATAAAACAAAAGTAAGCAAAAATAAGGAAAATTTGTTCCATTTTGTTCGAAGCTTCTTAGAGAAGCTAAGCCGCCAACATTGCTAGGGTTTGAAAACTCTTCCATGGCAGATATTTGCAGAAACATAGGCATTCTTCATGCTTTTATTGCATTTTCTGAAAGAATTCAACCATCAAAAACTATGGTAAGCATTTGTTGAAATGATTTCTGCACTTTTTCCCTCAAAACCATGAATAAGATGCTCATTTCAAGCTCCAAGTGTGTAGAAAAATTAGAATATCTTTATTTCCCAAATATTACCTTCATTATAAAATTTTGCTTGAATCTTAGTGTACCTATAGATATTTGAGTTTTATGTAGCTCTCAATGGGCGGTAGCCTCTGAAAAAAAAAGCAAATGGGAGCTTTTGTTCTCTGTATTTTGCACTTTTTGGAATTTTCATGAAGAAAGTTTTTGTAAAATTTGGAGGGTTTCTTTTTCCTATTAGTCATGCCTCATATATGCATTCTGGATCTTCACTTCTTAGAGATGAGGGTTTCTCCTCATTCTTTTCTATTGATTTTTTCTATACTTCTGGTGCTTTCATCTTGGCCACCATGGTTTATGATTTTTGAGGCTTTATTTTTTCCATTCATTGCTCTGTGATCTATCATTGTTGTAGCTTCATATTATTACCTTTTATCTGTTGGGCTTTCATTTATTTTTTGGAAAACCCCAAGAGGGTTTTGATGCATATGAAGGAAATGCATTCTAGGTTTCGACAAACCTGCAACACTTTGTTGTTCTAAAACTCTCTTCACAAATTCTTTTGCACCTCCATTATAAATATAACCTTCAGCTATAGCTTCATAAATTATTGCAAAAGGAAAATATAATGGATTTCATTTCCTTCTTTATTGTTTGTGCTTGATTTCATATCCTTAGGAGGGTTTACAGATGTAGTAAGAATATCCTTGTTTGAACACACAATCCAAAGCATTTTGATCCTGCAACTATATTGAAGCAAAACCTGAATATGATGCTTCAATTTAGCTTTAGTATAACTGTGAACTTACACTTACATTGGCTCATAATAAAAATTTCATTTTGGTTTATGCAGTAGTTTATCACCCTATAATTTTGTGCACTATGATGCTATGACATTGGCTTTGAGAAAACATTGTCCTTAAATGCTATAGCTTAACTTGTTCTCCTCCTATTACTATCCCAGTCTTCACAATCTTATGATATATATTGTATTTGATGTCTATCTTCATCTGTGCATAGTGACTTTTAAGTTGTCTCTTGGGAAGCTTGTTTATTGTGCACACAAATCTATAGTGACCTCATACACATGAACTACTTTATTACTGAATAATCATTTAATGCTTTCATTATACTTGGTTACTGTAGCAAAGCTTTAATTTGAAGTCCTTTTTAGTTTGCAAACTGATTGTACTCTCTTGAGAGCACATTTTTTATTTAAATCCTATATGCAGAGAATTAGATACACTCTGTACCCTGTACTTTGATAATTGTATGCACTGTCATGATTCCATTTTATTAATGAATATGAAGCTTTATTGTCTTGATATTAAACCCACTTAATGCTCACTATACATTGGGCTTTGTACAAATTGCTTTCCTTATTCACATATTATGTGCTTTCTTGGGTTAAGCTGATCAATAAATCCCTACAATTTGCTTCAGTCACTTGTTATTAAATTCATCCTCTGTTCTGATTTTCTTCAACAAGTATATGTCACTTAAGACAGTGACAAATAACTCACTATCATAATTGATGTATGCTTGTTTGAGTAGGTCAGAAAGAGATGAATTATTTGATGAGTGTCTTTCAATGCCTCTTGAAATCACAACAAAGCAACATGCTAGGCTTAACCCTTGTGGGAGCCACATTAATCCCACTTGTTGAAATTTGATGAAACAGTAACATTGCTTTTCTTGTATCCGCACATGAAGCAAACAAGTTAGAAAAAACATGTGCACATGACTAATGTGTTTGATGGTCCTTTTGTTTTCTTGGACATTTATAATTTACATTCTTATTTAATGCATTTGGAGATTAGTTTATATGTTCATGGGTGCATGTACATGTAATGTGAGAGACCTTCATTGCTTAGAGCACTGCTCTAACATCATTGTTATTGCCAGATGCAAGAACTAGGAGCAATATGGAGCTAGGAAGGAGACAAGCAACTCAGGGCAGAAGACAAAGCAAGGAAACACACACCAAACCAGTCATCAGGAAATGACTGGCCTCTTTCCTTACATGTGCATT
Organism: Sequoia sempervirens; assembly: GCA_007258455.2. NCBI lineage: Eukaryota > Viridiplantae > Streptophyta > Pinopsida > Cupressales > Cupressaceae > Sequoia > Sequoia sempervirens. The sequence continues at coordinate 187,172,275 of VDFB02358134.1, read as the reverse complement.
CTATTTTCTTTATGCATCAATGTATAAAATTTTCTTCATTACATTGAATAAGTTAGTCTCACAGCTTGTGTGAGACAAATATGCACTTTTGTATCAATAAAGATTACTTTTCAGAAATATTTATGTAAATCTTTTCTATGTTACATGCACTTGTATAAATGCAATGATCTGTTACTATAATCTTGTAATCTTTCTGATTTTCCTATTTATACAATTGAATGTAATATAGGAAAGATAAATAAGAAATGTATCTCTCTTTTAGTTTGTAAAAACTTTAGCTCAATGAACTTGAGCAAGCAACAAAAATGGGTAACATTACTGGCGACATCTGCTATATGTTTACCTACTAAACATTAAGACCAGTTGCCTAGGCTATCCATTGAGCACGGGGTCACTCAGAAACTTAAAATAGATTTGAAAGCATCTTAATTCAATGTTGTAACTCAACAGAAACAACTCAGAACACCTTGGAAACTTATTGAAAACAAAAATGTAGCAGGGAAACTATCTAACTGTGCTGAAAGCACTTAGGGAATTTGAAAACAACAACTAAACTAAGGTGCAACATAACTTATTGAAAGAAAAAGTTCTAAACTAGCAAATGTGATATAGATCAAACCTCAAAGGGACACTTGAGGTGTATCCCATTGACTGGGATAGGAAGAATCTCTCCATCCATCTTTGATAACTAGAATGCATTGTGCTCCTTGCACTCTATGATAATAAATGAGCCACTCCAAAAGTTTTCAAACTTTGTGTGCTTTCCTAGCCTACTTTTCAACTCATCCCATTTGAGCACATCACCCTCCTTGAATACTCTAGGAGTTTCCCTCTTATCAAAAACTTTTTTAGTTTGGATTTGATGATACTCCAAAGACTTCATAGCTTTGTTTCTTGTCTCTTCCAGCTCCATGAGTTGAGCATATCTAACTGACAATGTGTCTTTTTCTTCAAACATTTCCAACTGATGCATAATATAAAGAGCTGGCAGCTCTACAAACAAAGGAAATTTGGCCTCCTTACCGTAAACTAGTACATATGGAGAATTCCCAATGGACTGCTTGGGAGTTATCCTATCTACCCATAACGCAGATTTTAGCTTGGTGTGCCAAGCTCTCTGATTATCCTCCATTATTTTTTTAATGATTCTTATCAGGTTCTTATTTGTTGATTCAGCCAAACCATTACCTTGAGGGTAATAGTTTGATGAAGTGTTCAAATATATGTCATTCCTGACTGCCCAATCACTCACTCTGAGTCCCACAAATGCTAAGGAATTATCTGAGATAATTGATTCAAGAACCCCAAATCTAGTTACTCAATCATCATAAAAGTTCAAAACAACATTCTAATTAGCTTCTTTCAAGCCACTGCCTTAGTCCACCTTGTGAAATAATCTGTAGTAGTGAGTACCCATCTGTGACCTGCACTGGAAGGTGGGTTTCTGGGTCCAATAAAGTCAATGCCCCATCTTATGAAGGGTTGTTCCACTTGGATTGGATGCAAAGCTAATGCTGGTAGCTTTTCTTTTCCTACAAAAACTATACACTTTACACATTTCCTAGACCATGCATGGGGCATCTTTAAACATGCTTGGCCAATAATAGCTAACTCTCATTATTTTCCATGTAGTTCTTGGGGAAAAATGACTCCCTGAAGTTCCATCATGGAACTCATGAAGCACTTTATCTACCTAATCTTGAGCAATACATCTTAACAATACACCATTAAGATCCTTTATGAATAAAACATTTCCAATCAACACATAAGGGATGGACTGCAATCTAAAGTATATCCTCTTAGCCTTATCCAAACCTGATGGACACTCACCAGTCTACAAAAAGTGAGTCATGTCATGAACCCAACTTGCACCTAATGCAGGTACAACATTATGATCTTGATCATTAGTGACTAAAACAACCTTTGTTTCTATTTTCCCTTCATTTTCAGAACCTACAGCTAGTTGTTCACACAATCACTTCCCTCTTACAAGATTAGTGACCCTAATATCTATATCATATTCCATCATCTTCGTGATCCAACCAACCCTCTTTTCATTCAGGTCCTTGCTCAACAAAAACTCCTTCACACTTGGGTGGGCAACCATCAAATGTATCTTATTGTTGGAAATCAAATGTTTAATTTTTTTCAAACTTCTGATTACAGCTAGAACATGTTTCTCCACAAATGAATACCTTTGTTCATAATTTTCCAAACCTTGGCTGAAAAAGGAAATGGGATATTCTAAGCCCTCATTATTTTGTTGTACTAGCATTGCAGAAACATAATCTATACTACCAAAAGCATACAAAATAAAGTATTTTGAAAGATTTGGGTTTACCAGTGTGGGAGTTGATGCTAAAGCCTCCTTAATAGCTTCAAATTTGTGTTTAGCTTCTCTAGTCTAGTTGAAAGTTGCATTCTTTTTTAACATAGTAGTCAATGGTCTCAAAAGGTTTGCAACATCTGGGATAAACCTTCTCAAAAAGTTAATTCTACCAAGGAAACTTTGTAGCCCCTTTTTGTGATTGGGTAAAGGAAGCTCTAAAATAGTTTTCACTCTCTCAGGATCAATAGTAATTCCCTATTTTGACACTATGTGTCCTAACAACTTACCCTCATGGAAAACAAAGATAATTTTCTTGGGATTAAGGGATATTCCATATTCCTTACATCTTTCAAACACTTGTTTTAAATGCAGTAGATGTTCATCAACATTTTTAGAAAATACTGTTACATCATCCAGATAAATGAGCACAATTTTATTAATTAAACCTTGAAACACCATGTCCATACCCCTTTGAAAAGTGGCTCTAGCATTGGACAGGCCGAAAGGAATTCTCTTGTAGGCCATAGTGCCCCATTTTTTTGTATATGCAATCTTGTATTGGTCCTCTTCTTTGACCAATACCTAGTTATAACCAAAATATCCATCAAGCAAGGAAAATCTCTTTGAACCAACAACAACTTGAAGGATCTGCTCCATAGAGGGCAACGGGTAATGATCCTTCAAAGAAGCCCTATTAAGGTCTCTAAAATCCACACAAAGCCAAATTTCCCCATTTTTCTTTCTAACAGGAACAAGGTTAACCTAGGAGGTGTGTTGGAAATATAATACCTCCTTCAACCAGCTTGGTTAACTCCTTAATCATAAGAGGTTCCATCTTTGGGTTTAAAGGTCTTTGTTTTTGTCTTGCAGGCTTTGCGTTGGGTTCTAGTTCTATTGTATGTTGAGAAATTCTAGGATCAAAACCTTTCAAATCAGAATAATCCCAAGAAAAAACATCCTGAAACTTTTGACATAAAGCAATGAAAGCCTTTTTATCTAATTGTAAACAATTTTTTCCTATCTTGAGAAGCTTACCTTTAAAAATCTCCAGCTCTTTATAATGCTCTTCTTTAATCTAAATGGTGGTTTTATTCCTTTTCAGCTAGTCATCAGTACTAAAAATGGACTCTAATGTAACCAGACTCCTGGGTAGCTTATTTTTCCTAAGCTGAATAATCTGATCTTCATATTGTTGTTTAAGTTTCTCTTGATTTATAACACAAAATTGATCTTCCTCGAGTAGAAAGCTTAATACCTACTCATCACTTTCAAAGACTTGCCAGTGAACATTATTGTCAGGAATAGAGGGCCTAACAACTATTTTAACATGTTTTTGTACCTTCTCTTTTCTAATGTCAATGGGTATGTCAAACTGGGCACCAATCGCAGCCAATTTCTTTGCGTGCTTATTTTGACTCCTAGGAATTGAAATCAAATTAAAGGCATCAAACTCCTCTATCATATCCCATACCCTATGCTTATAAGATTTCAAAGCATCATTTTTTGTCACATTTAATCCTCTCACCTGATTAACAATTAGTTCGTTGTCCCCAAATACTTGCAAGCAACTTATTCCTCTTCTCCTTGCCCATTCCAAGCCCTGAATTAGACTTTCATACTCAGTAGTATTGTTAGAACAAGAAAAAGAAAATATGAAAGTAGCATAATATTTTTCACCTTGTGGAGAGACAAACATAGCACCCCCACTAGCTCCATTTCTACTTTTGGAGCCATCAAAATACATTTTCCATAGCTCATCTTGTTGTGGTAACTATTGTTCTACCTTCTTTTCAAGGTTTGGCATCTCTGTTTCTGGTTCATGTAGCACATAAACACCCAAACCAGCCTCCTGAATAAGTTCATTTGGATTATCTGCAATATTTTATGTTGCCCACTCATTTAGTAGCACCTTTGGTATACTTTCAGCTTGCAGTTCTTGAGCTGCAACAATCTCACTCTCTTAAAAAACAACACAATTAACATTAACTACACTTGGTACACATAAGGTTCAATGTGATCCTTAGCCAATGACTCTAATTTTATTGTCACTTTTTTCCCATACCTAGTCCTAAAAATCATATGAGACCAATCAGAGGACATATAACCTCCTATTTTAGTTGTAAAGTCCCTTGACAAGCACAAGGCAAAGAATGGAGGTAAATCAATAACAAAGACATCCTGAGGGATTGAAAAATTTGGATAGGAATGTAATGTGAGACCTAAGTCCTTAATAATACCCACAATATTAACTGTTGACCCATCTAATTGGAGTACTCCTTTCTCAAGGGGCTGGTATTTCAGTCCTAATTGGTTTGCAATCTTTTTTGGCATGACTGAACTACTAGCTCCACTATCAACCATACAGTTATGCACTAATTTGTCCCCTAAAATAAATGAAACATAGAAATGAGGGGGTTTAACACCCTTTTCTAGCTCTTTACTTGGTTTTTTGTTACTATCTTGGGGTATATTTGTGAAAACAACCTTAACTGTATCAACCGAGGCATCACTAGACACTATCTTTTTAGTTAAAGCAGATTGTAACAATTCTTTTTGGCCTGGAATAGCCAAGGAGTCTCACATAGACATTGTCACATTCATCTTTTTCATATTTTCAACAATATTGAAGGGGGCAACAAAATTTACCTTTTGTTGTGTCCTTGCAGCAACATGTTTTGTTTGCAAGTGAGGTTGCTCCTTAGCAGCAACTTGTATATTCCTTTGCAAAATGCGGGGTACTTGTAATGTTGATGGTTCTACAACTCGTTTTCCTTTATTTTCTGACTGCTCAAGTTCAAAATTCCTTTTCTTGGATCTTGTATTTGCTGCAACTAAGTAATCATCATTGTTTACTCCACAAAACTCTTCACCCTGCCAATTTAGAAAGGTAGGATCACTTGTAGATTGACCTTGCTGCTATAGAGATCCATCATTAGGTTCATTAGGCTACTAATTTGAAGCATTCTGCACCATTAATGCTTGGTTGATAATTCCATTTGAATAGGTAGCCTGATTATGAGGCTGGTTGCAAGGATAGAACCATTCATAATTTGCTACTAGATTATTTTGAACAAGAACAAGCTCCTTACCAACACTAATTTGAGTTGGATTATATTGCTGAAACGGTCTTGGATTCACATTCTATCTTGGACCCTGATAATTGCCTTGATAAGGCTACCTATTCCCCTGATATTGCTGACCTTGAACCTGATTTTGTTGATAGTATGGTCATTTACTCCGAGTCTGCTGCTTCTCTAAGTTCACTAGTTTATTACCAAAAGTTTGGAGCAAACTTTTGATCTCTTGCAACTCATGAGATGAACTTGGAACAATAGTTCCTTGACTAATAACAGGTTGAATAACATCTGGTAAAGCTAGTACAGCCGGTAAAGGTGCAAAAGGTGGAATTTGTAAAGGTATGGAAGGCTAAATATCTAGAAAAATTGGTATTGGGGGTCTGGGAGCTATTCTTCTAGCCTAAATAAGACTGTTTTCAGCCCTAATTGCTATATCATATGCTTGAGGTAATGTATTCCCACCCATGGACTAAATCATGACTATAATTTCACTATGCAAAGCCCTCAAATAATATAGAAAAGCGTAATCAGGAGAGGGTCTTACTATTTCAGGAATTCTGAACCATGTCTTCTGAAAACAAAAATTGAAACCAGTCATTTGCTCTTGAGGGGCCCTTTTAATAGTTGTAAGTTGTTCTACCAGTGACAAATGGTCTGACTTATCCTAAAATTTCTTGTGTAATTTATCTCCTAGTTCATCCCAAGTTGCAATAGACCCAACTTGCAAACCCCTAAACCATTACAAAGCCTTACCTTTCAATGAAGCTGCAAGTAACCTAACAACTACATTCTCTTGAGTTATATGATGAACCCCACACAAAGATACTACATCTCTGATATGTTCAATAGGGGTTATTTGATCTTCTCCTGTGTAAAAAGGAAAACTCTTTAAGGTAGTTATGGGTATATCATCATGTTGTGCCAGGTTTAATGGACTGCCTCTAGTAAATGCTACAAGTGGCTGATTCCTTTCCATTTATACAATTGGTGGTGGAGTAACCTGAGCTAGAACAACAGAAATAGAAGCTGCAGGTATAGCTGCACTAATTGATAATGCTAGTCTAAAGCTTGGTGGAGTTAACTGAACTCTTTTTGAAATAGGGGTTCTTTTAACAGTCCTACCTTTCCATCTAGGTGGAGACAACTGTAAATACTCTAACGTATCTGAACTCCTTATTTGAATCTTTTTTCATATAAAACTACACAACACTAGTCTTTTTATTCTACTCTCAATGGAAGTCACCAGATATGCAAAAACTGCCTCTTAAAGGCTTGAAAATGCTGGCAGCATATCAAAACTAGTAATGACTTGTATTTTTTCAAAACTTTCTGATTTGACAGTTCCACCGAGCGTGCCAAAACTGTTATCGCTATGATTTGCACCCTAGCTGAATTTAAACATAGCTAATCATGTGAAACATGGGAAATTTTCTAAGATTGTGGGTCACCTATAGTAGAAAAGAACCTCTAGAGAAAGTTGGTTCTTAATTGGATATCACCTAAACTACTCTACTGAACTTGCAAATGAAAAGGATAGAAAGAGATAACATAAACTAAAAAACTAATAAACAAAACTAAAGGTGATACACTAGATTATACTAAGGACCTGAAAATTCAGAGAACAGACACTTTTTTTCAATGACTAAAAACAAAACTTGCACAACTTATTTCTGTAGGCTTATGCATAAGTATTTTGAAAAAAGGCTTGAATGCATTTAACTTTTGAAAAGAAAGGACACCTTCACAATTTAAAAGCTATGTGCAACTTAAAACACAATTTTTTCAACCTGCATAAACATACTTTTGTAGAAAGGGTAGAATAACGTGAGACAAAACTACAAGGAAGTGAAAATACCTCACATGTAATTTGATCAACAACTTGATAACCACTATACTATAAGAAAAAGAAGGCACAAACTTCAAGTACTGATATCCAAGGTCTTTTTTGAATTCATTCTCAAATGAGTTACAAAAGCTTGCAAGAAGTCTGACAAAGGACTCCAAAAGTCACTAAGCCTCAATCTACATCAAAAGAACTAACTCAAAAATGAGTTACAAAAGTGAATATAACACTCAACTCCAAGTAGTTTCACCAAAGTAGGAGCAATCAACTAACTTGGGTCGAATCCCTCAAAATAGCCTAAAAAAGAGCCACTAGATTCCCCCCAAAACTGTCTCCAACATGTGAGGAAAGTGGGTTTGACCATGCCAAGCACCTAGGCATGCAAAACCACCCTTAGATTCCAGACATTTCTCAATAAGAAGCATAAATACTCCTACATACATGGGTACATGTATCCAAACTACTTATTCCACCTCCCTATATGCTCTCCATGTCTTAAATTAAACCATTTCTAGCCTTAACCGAATGTTGAAAGCCTCCATCATTTGCATTTAAGAATAACAATATGACTTAAGGCTTATAATTGCACCTTAAAGTCATTTGTTTTACAATTAAATCATATGAAAAATATGAAAATTAATTAACAATTCTAATAGCACGTTGAGGTGAGGTGGCATATATAGCATATACATGTGTTTATAACTCCATCATAGAACTTGATGAGGTGGCACAATACCTAACAATACATGGCTCATAAAGCACAAGGAAAAAACAATGTAGATGACTCATGGCATACATTAGTTGTATTTTATTTTTGCTAATTGAAAGGTAAAAAAAATTCCTTCTGTCGACATCTTTTAGGGTTGATAACCATAAAACAAAATTAAGCAAAAATAAGGAAAATTTGTTCCATTTTGTTCGAAGCTTCTTAGAGAAGCTAAGCCGCCAACATTGCTAGGGTTTGAAAACTCTTCCATGGCAGGTATTTGTAGAAACATAGGAATTCTTCATGATTTTCTTGCATTTTCTAATAGAATTTGACCTTCAGAAACTATGGTAAGAATTTGTTCAAACGATTTCTACACTTTTTCCCTCAAAACTATGAATAAGATGCTCATTTCGAGCTCCATGTGTGTAGAAAAATTAGAATGTCTTTATTTCTTGAATATTACCTTCTTCATTTGGAAATTTTTCCTTAATCTTAGTGTACCTATAGATATTTGAGTTTTATGTAACTCTCAATGGGTGGAAACCTCTAAAAAAAAAGAAAATGGGAGCTTTTGTTCTATGTATATTACACTTTCTGGAATTTTCATGAAGAATTTTTTTGTAAAATTTGTAGGGTTTCTTTTTCCTGTTAGTCGTGCCTCATATATGCATTCTGGATCTTCACTTAGAGATGAGGGTTTCTGCTCATTCTTTTCTATTGATTTTTTATGTACTTCTGGTGCTTTCATCTTGGCCACCATGGTTTATGCTTTCTGACGCTTTATTTTTTCCATTCATTGCTCTATGATCTGTCATTGTCTTAGCTTCATATTATTACCTTTTGTCTACTAGGCTTTCATTTATTTTCTGGAAAACCCGAAGAGGGTTTTGATGCATTTGAAGGAAATGCATTCTGGGTTTTGACAAACTTGCAACACTTTGTTGTTCTGAAACTCTCTTCAAAGATTCTTTTGCACCTCCATTATACATTTAACCTTCAGCTATAGCTTCATAAATTTCTACAGAAAGAAAATATAATGGATTTCATTTCCCTCTTTATTGTTTGTGCTTGATTTCATATCCTTGGGAGGGTTTACAGATGTAGTAAGAATATCGTTGTTTGAACACACATTCCAAAGCATTTTAATTTGGAAACTATACTGAAGCAAAAACTGAATATGATGCTTCAATTCAACTTTAGTATAACTGTGAACTTACACTTACATTGGCTCATAATACAACTTTCATTTTGGTTTCTGTAGTAGTTTATCACCCCATAATTTTTTGCAGTGCGATGCTATGACATTGGCTTTGAGAAAAAAATGTTCTTAAATGTTGTAGATTAACTTCTTCTCCTCCTGCTACCATGTCAGTCTTCACAATCTTATGATATATACTTTATTTGTTGTCTATCTTCATCTGTGCATAGTGACTTTTAAGTTGTCTCTTGGGAAGCTTATTTATTGTGCACACAAATCTATAGTGACCTCATACACATGAATTACTTTATTACTAAATAATCATTTAATGCTTTCATTATACTTGGTTACTGTAGCAAAGCTTTTATTTGAAGTCCTTTTTACTTTGCAAATTGATTGTACTCTCCTGAGAGCACATTTTTTACTTAAATCCTATATGCAGAGAATTAGATACACTATGTACCCTGTATTCTGATAATTGTATGCACTATCATGATTCCATTTTATTAATGAATATGAAGCTTCACTGTCCTGACATTAAACCCACTTAATGCTCACTGCACATTGGGCTTTGTACAAAATGCTTTCCTTATTCACATATTATGTGCTTTCCTAGATTAAGTTGATCAATGAATACCTACAATTTGCTTCATTCACTTGTTATTAAATTCATCCTCTCTTCTGATTTTCTTGAGCAAGTATATGTCACTTAAGATAGTGACAAATAACTCACTATCATAACTGATGTATGGTTGTTTGAGTAGCTCATAAAGAGATGAATTATTTGATGAGTGTCTTTCAATGCCTCTTAAAAGCACAACAAAGCAACACACTGGGCTCAACCCTTGTGGGAGCCACATTATTCCCACGTGCTGAAATTTGATGAAATAGTAACATTGTTTTTCCTGTATCTGCACATGAAGCAAACAAGTTAGAAAAAACATGTGCACATGATTGATGTGTTTGATAGTTCTATTGTTTTCTTGGACATTTATTGTTTACATGCTTGTTTAATGCATTTGGAGATCAGTTTATATGTTCATGGGTGCATGTACATGTAATGTGAGAGACCTTCATTGCTTAGAGCACTACTCTAACATCATTGTTATTTCCAAATGCAGGAACTAGGAGCAATATGGAGCTAGGAAGGACACAAGCAGCTCGGGGCAGAAGACAAAGCAAGGCAACACACACCAAACCAGTCATTAGGAAATGACTGGCCTCTTTCCTTACATGTGCATTATGTTTTCTTTATCCATCAATGTATAAAATTTTCTTCATTACAATGAATAATTTAGTCTCATGGCTTGTGTGAGACAAATATGCACTTTTGTATCAATAAAGATTACTTTTTAGAAATATTTGCGTAAATCTTTTCTATGTTACATGCACTTGTATAAATGCAATGATCTGTAATGTTGTAATCTTTATGATTTTCTTGTTTATACAATTGAATATAATATAGGAAAGAGAAATAATAAATGTACCTCTCTTTTAGTTTGCAAACACTTTAGCTCAATCAACTTGAGCAAGTAACAAAAATGGGTAACACTACCAAATTGATTAAAATGATAATTAAAATTAATGACTAAATACACTACCAATGCACAAAAACTAGTGGATAAAAATGACTAAATAAGTGACCGGTTAACAACAATCAATGAATAAATATATCAATGAATAAAAAAATGACTAAATAAGTGACCAGATTACACCAATCAATGACTAAACAACTAAATAAGTGACCAGTTAAATATATTAGAGAATTAAAAATGACTAAATAAGTGACTAGATTACAACAATAAATGACTAAATCAATGACTAAATATATCAGTGGAAAAATAAATGACTAAAGAAGTGACCAGATCACAACAATGAATGACTAAATCAACGACTAAATATACTACCAAATCAATCAATCAAAACAACCAATAAATGACTCAAAATGGTTTAGTCATCAATCTGGTCACGTTATATATGATTGGAAATAAACTACTAATGGTCAGATGACCAACTTTAGTCATTTATAAGCAATTTTTAGTAGTTTTTTTAGTAGTTTATTATTGTTTATGTACTAGTGATTTAATATCCCATTTGTAGGCTTGTCATTGATTCTTCTGCGTATGTAAAGAGGACCATATGGTGTATGTTTAATTATATTACTATTTGAGAAAGAAGTGTCAAGAGACAAGTTGGTTTTTCCTTTATGAGGTTGAATTCCAATGTATCCAATCATGGCACTAGGGATGGAGTCCAACATGGGTTGACTAGTATCAACACTATGAGTGAAAGAGTTGGAAAACCCAAGATCCATACTAGATGTACCAACACAAGATTCCATGAGTCTCAAACTACATCTCACTGAATTATTGGTAGTAGGACACTATTTTGTCATACTCATACACGTTTCATCAAAACAAAAGTGCACCCAAAATTGACAAAAACAGTAAATAAAGATAGTAAACACATAGAAATAGGAAACACAAGGCAAGTATTGAAGAAGATATTACAATTTTCAGATCTGAAATATGATAATTAACTGATTTTAAGATGCAAAAACCTGAAAATGATTACTTTTGAATGTAAGTTTTGACTTTAAACAATGCGCTTTCTTTCACCAATTGAACTAAATACAAACATCTATAGAAATATGCAGTTTTTGAAATTGAAACAGAGATCTGCAAGTACAGGAAACTAAAGCAAATAGAGACAAAGCAATTTATTTATAAAAGTTTGGAAAATAACCTTTACAAGGATAGGTTCACCCTTAGGCGAATGGGTCCTTGGACAAGGTTCTTAAAATTTTAAATTTGGATGTCTAGTTCGATATTTAAGCTCATTGTTCCTAATTGTAAACAAATTCTTCTATGAATTTTTTTTTAGATTTTTTTGATTAAATGTAAATGCAATTATATGACAATGTATGAACAAAATGACAACTTTTTTGAATACAAATTTGAATGTAATTATGATCTAAATGACTAAAAATCACTTTAATGCAATCTATTATGCATAATGAATGTAATACTTTTGGATTTTTATGAGTTTAAATGATGCAAACATGAATATGTAACCCTAAATGAAATACAAAACAAGATGATGCAAAACCTATATCTAGGATTTTAAGGATCTACAAATCAAAAAACGTATGATTTACAATATCAAGTTCACCAAAATGAAATGTGGGGAAAGGGATTCCCAAAGGTTTTGTGTGTAAAAACCTATAGGGATCTTAATAGGTGACCTTTGCCTAGGGGAATTTCATTAGGAAAGAGATCACAAGGTGTAAATATTGACTTTCAACCTCAATGGTGAGTCAATTAGAATTGGATCTTAGTCCTTAAGATAGTAGGAAAGATCTAGAATTAAATTGAAATGATTTGGAACAATCAAAATAATTGAGCAATACTTGATCTAATACATAAAATGAAAATTCCTGAAAGCACAAAAACGGAAATGATAGTTTGCAAGCAGATCTGAGAAGGGTCTGATGGCATATACCTATCACCAAAAACTTACTTTGAGCACTTACAATGGAGTGGGTGAGACAATAACATCTTATAGAATAGATAGGCATTTCTAGGCACTAAGAATTGACCTGAAATGACTTGGTCTTGTGCACTTAGAGCATATTGGTCACATTGTATAGAGAAAAAATGCATTGACATCCATAAACAGTATAAGTTGAAAACCCATATATTGAGTAATACGTTAGTGGATGACAAAAAAAAATCATTGCATATAATTGATTGATATTCACAGGCATATAGAATATAAAAACCATGAATTGAATTGAAATGAATTGATCTTGTGCACTTAGAACAGGTTGAGTGAAACAATCACATGTCATATACAACAGATATGCATTGATATTCATAAATACTATAAGTTGAAATCCCAAATATTGATTTACAAGTTATTGTGATAATCATTTACATCACATACAACAAATTGGTATTCCCTGACATAAAGAATATAAATGAAAAACCCAATGTAAACAGTATCAGGTTCAAACCCCGGATATTCAGTTATAGGTTTGTGAAAAAAAATTGCATAGCATACAATGGATTGGAATTGGTAGGCATAAAGAATTAATAGCAGCAAAATACCTATATCTTGATAGCGTGATGTTGTTGTTGCTTCTGCTTTTTCTACAAATGCCTCCATGAAAATATAGATATGAATATGAAAATGAGACATGCTAAATGGAAATTGGAAAAGATCGAGTAATGCATTTTTGAATTTGTAAATCTCTTTATATGTTCAATACTAGTTTGGTATGGATTCTTTAATTTTTTCCCTTCTTTTTCAAATTTGAAAACCTGCTTTGGTGTCTTCAATTGTAGAGTCTATATGTATTTATGGCATACAATCCTTGTTTTCTTCCTCGGTGATTTTTGTGGCCTTAACACATTTTTTTCAGTGGTTGCAGGTGGCAAATGAGGAGAAGGAACCATTAGTTGTGCATTGGAATTTGATTGATGGGGCACATTTGAATGATTTATTTTCCTTGAGTATTGTGTTGCTGGGAAAGTGGGATAGGGGAGTGGGTTCGATTGGATTTGGTGATGGGACATTCTTGGTTCTTAGTTGTTCTCATGGCATTAGATCTTTGAAAATATTGATGGTGATGTAATGCAGTGGGTGATATGTAAGGGGAGTGTGGTTTATAATATTTTTTATATTTTTGCTACATGTTTGAATGCTATGTGCCATTCTAATTCAATTTGGATTGTATGTTGGTGGTGTCAGATGGTTTTTGAATATTCTCTGACATGTAAGAGTGTGAATAGTTACTTGTTATTGAGACAAATATAAACCATTTATAAAGCATTTTTTTATCTATATAATGATTGAACAAAATTTGTTTACTTTATGGATAAAAATTATTTTACAATTGGATATTAAGGTTCTCCACTATGGATCCCATGAAGGACTACTTCTATCCCCACTATTGGACCCCGATGCACTATCGATCCCTCTCCCTTACTTTAATGTGAAACCAAATTTCAAACAATTCAATAGGAAGATATCTTCTTTTAGAGTTATTAGATAGATTTTCTCTACACAAAATTAAATGCACCCACATGATCTTCTACCTATTTAACTCCCTAAACAAGGCTAAATTGACAACCATATGATGAAAGCTTCCTTGACCAGAGAATCCATGAGGGTTTACCATCCAAATCTTTCATAACTTGTCCACCCTATAAGGAAGCCCTTGTAAACCTTAACAACCATCCAAGCTCAGCAACCGTAGTTGTGCCAAGTTGCCAATTGTGTTGGGAAGAATCCTTACACCTGCACATCTATACAATCTCGACACTTAAGGTCAAGTCCAAAACCAAAGGGTGAATCTTTAATCATAGTCTTAAGCTAAATTAATGAAATCAACTCTAGATAGCTTAGATGATGTGTACAAAATATAGATCATTCATTTTTTTGAGACCACAATTTAAAAATTAAATGAAAATATATTTCAAAATATTTATTAAATGATATACATTTTTTAATCAGATGTATTCTTATTATCTTCACTTACTTTAAAATTATAACATGCACAATTATTCATATTATTAATCTTCAGCTAAGTATTAATTAACTTTGTCGAATGCACAAGACAATTGAGAGGTGGGTTGAATAATTGAACATTAAAACATTAAAATCCTCTTTAACATCCAAATCTACATTAGTAATGCAAACACAACCAAACACATCAGAACGCCATGTTTACATGGAAAAACCAAGAAGGGAAAAACCACAGTGAGGATTAGCTCACAATATAAATTAATTACAACATCGAATACAATAGGATCATTTTCGAAGAGATTAATGCCCAAAAGAAAGAATGAATCACTACAAATGGCTCAATGTCAGATTACAAAAATGAAGAAAGAATATTGTTACAATGAGAAATCCATCTCAATGCAATAGAAAAGTCCACCATAGCGTCACCAACACATTCACAACCTTTTTGAAGATACTAGATACCTTCTCCTCATTGCTTCCAATAGTCTAACTCATTAAAGCTCACATTTCACTTCACAAATTCACACTTTAAAAATCTACAATTTGCATCACACACAATTCACACATCCTCCATCAAAACACAACTTATTTATACCTTCTTCAACCTTGAAAAAATTCTCCAATGTCAGCTATGCACCTCAACCATGTAAATTCAAATTAGGTTGGCACCAAAATATTCCTACAGTGGAAAGGAATGAAGGTGGACCACATCACACCTTAACTTGGACCTAAATCCACTCATACATGTCACACTACGCCTCCACAATCACCGAAGAAAATTTGCATTTAGTGTAAACACCCAAGGTCGATTGAACCCGTGTAAACACCATTAAACAATTAAGTACATACTTCCTTTAATATTGAGACAACTTGCGGACAAAAAAAATTACTTGAACACAATCTATAATGTTCCACAAACACCTTGAAATCCAACAAATTCCTTTGCAACAACTTTTACATAAAAAATAAACTCATCTTATACACCCAGTTAATCTTTTACATATTGTAACTCAAGAAACTAACTTGCAGAGAACCAAACCATGAAAAAATTCAACTAAATATAGATATAAGAAATATCAACACACTTCCAAAACCGTAAGACAATAAACTACTCTATAGAGAAATGCGGAGCAAAACCACTTCTCCCCGAGATCACTGCAACATATAGTTCACACACTAGTGAACACAACTTTCATTGCACAATGATCTAGGACATGAAACTTTGGATACAACACCTATGAATACCTTTGATCAACATATTCGATCCACACAAGCAAATCTTCAACACAAAAGAATTGTGGAGTAAATAAAAAACACTACTCTATCACACAAAACATCTCTCCAACACACTATTTTTTTATTCAAATTTTCTCAAAAGCACTTGGAAACCAAGCCCCACAATCACATTATCATTACCTGCAACAATTCCTAATTGCAACCAAACCAACTACAACATAGAAACTCAACCATACACATGCTTATCAAAGAAACACTATAGGTTGACACTAGTGACACCACTAATGACAATATAATGAAACTGATCAAAGAATCATCACAACCTCTCAACCATAAATGAAACAACATAGACTTCTAGCAATCACCAATAGTATGAAACAATTTACATCAATGAAAACAAAAATACTCATACTTGCAACAATCTCCCCCTTTTTCATTCATGGCAACAAATGATGTGAAAAACCACCAACAACAAACACAACAGCTCTGATCACCAACACATTGTTTCATACCAAATATTTTCCCTTTTCCACTTTTTCTCTCTCTCCCTCTTAGTTTACTACTCTCCTTTTTCACATTATTCTCTCTCCCTTTGACATCAATGGAAAATGATGACACATCTCTCTCTCACTCTCCCCCTTTGAAATTAATCATACTTGTACCTGCTCACCACTGCTCTGCAACATATTTTCCTTTTTATTGCTCTGCAAACTCCCCCTCAGGAGCACACAAAAAACCATACCAACCAACAGCCATTGCACATATCCTTGAACACAACTGAAAAAGGAAAATACCAACCTACACTAGTACATACTCCCCCTAACTGCAACAACCAAAAATGCCACTACCTACTCCCCCTAAAAGGTAGCCACCAACATTAGTCTAGAACAAAGAATGAATCTTGAGATCCATTGGACTAATGCATATCCTTATGCATCTAGTTCAAAGAAGGAGGATTAATAACCCCTAACTTCTCCCATAGATACTCAAAAGTATCCTTAGGAAGAGCCTTAGTAAATATATCAACAACCTAATCCTTTGTAGGAACATACTCTAGCTTCACCTCATTCTCTGCAACCTTCTCTCTAAAAAAATGATACCAGATTGAGATATTTTTTGTCCTTGGGTGCATTACAAGATTCTTTAAAATGTTAATATCACTTGTATTGTCACAGAAGATAGAAATTGGTTCATCATATACCACTCTGATATCCTTCAAGTTTTGCCTCATCCACTTGTACTTTTCCTGTCATCCACACAACCTACCCAATTTGCATATGTATAAGCACTCAGAGAAAAATCAGTATCATTTGGATACCAAAAGCCATATTTCATAGTGTCCTTCAAGTATCTGAATATTCTCTTCACTGCTACAACATGTGACTATCTGGGATCTTCTTGAAATCTAGCCACAAGACAGACTACATGCATGATATCTGGTCTAGTAGAAATTAGGTATAGCAATCCTCCAATCATTGATCTATACTTGCATTGACCAGCCTTAGGAGATTCATCATTCTTGCTCAGCTTGAAACCAGTGACCATAGGAGTACATACCAGTTTATAATATTCAATTCCAAACTTTATCAACAATAATTTGACATAATTTGAATGTGAAATGAACATACCTTTTTCTGTTCAATTGATTTGTAGTTCAAGGAAGAAATTCATCTCCCCAAATATTGACATTTCAAACTCATTCTACATCTCTTCAACAAATCTCTTACACATAGCTTTATTTCCTCCAAATATTATATCATCAACATACACAACCACAATCAAGATTTGATCTTTTTCAAATTTGAAATAAATATTACTATCTACATTACCTTTATTTAATCTTTACTATATCAAGTACCTTTCCAACCTTGCATACCAAGCTCTAGGAGCTTGCTTTAGTCCATAAAGTGTCTTCTTTAATCTACAAACCATATATGGTTTGTCTAATAACTAAAATCCTTTTGGTTGTTCAATGTACACCTCTTCTTCCAACTCACCATTCAAGAATGCAGACTTCACATCCATTTGATAGAATTTGAAATCCTTATGTGTTGCAAAAGCCAAAAAAAATTTGATTGCTTTCATTCTTGCCACCAGATCAAATTCCTCCTCAAAATATATTCCTTCTAATTGTGAGTAGTCTTTACACACAAGCCTTGCCTTATTTCTCGCTGCTTCTCCATCCTTATCCAGAATACCCACTTAGTTCCAATAACATTCTTGTTTTCTAGTCTTGGTACAAGTTCCCAAGTCTAATTTTTCTCAATCTACATTAGTTCTTCCTCCATAGCCTTGATCCATTATTCATCTTTTCATGCTTCAATCACTATTTTAGGTTCAATTTTAGAAAGTAAACATAGATTTACCCATTCTTTTGTCATTGCAGCTTTTCTTCTTGTCAACACACCTTTATTTTTGTCACCAATGATATGATCTTCAAAATGATTTTTTTGCACATACTTAGGAGTCTTAGGGATCCTTTCTAGAGCTTCTTCCTCTTTAATCTTCACTTCTTTCTCCTCACCTTCATCTTTTTCATTTTCCCTGCAAGAGAACTCATTTGATTCATACCCATCTATCACCACAAAATTTTTATGTAGGTCTTCATCTACCTTGACACTTGCACTCTCAACAATCTTTCTCAGCCTCTTTTTATAGCACTGATAAGCTTTTCTTTCAATAGAATATCCAAGGAAGATACCTTCATTAGATCTTGTATCAAAATATCCTAAGTTCTCTTCATCTCTTCTGACATAACATTTGCTTTCAAACACTATCAAATATTTGATAGTAGGAATCATTCCATACTATATGAAATGAAGTAAAATAGGTTTATTAATGGATATGAATGGAAATGGGGTTATGATGGACCTATCTTCCTCAATTTCATTAGGAAATGAGATCCACACAATGAAATTATTATCAGCCCTTAGGAGAGTTAACTCAAGGTGTGAATCTTCATATTTCATTTTTTGTGTCAAGGCAAGGGTCTTGGTCAAACAACACTTTGGGGAGAAAAGCTAAAAATAATAAATCAACACCAAATTGCAATCTAACACTTGGAACAATAAGATTAAGCTCAATACTGACAAAACCAAAAATTAGATCATAGATTATAGAAGGGGAAAAAGATGTTTACCTGTCACCAAAAATGAGTTTTTGAAGCTAATCTAGGACTCATTCACCAAGGGGTGAATGGGTCCTGAGTTAGGGTTTTTTTGCAACTTATAGGAGCCTCTACTACTGACCTAAATCTTCCAATTTTCCCAGGTTTTTGGTTCGAAAAGATGGAAATAAATTCTGTAGATGAGTTTCCATGAGATGAAAACTTTTATGACAACTTTTGCAACTTTGACAACTTCTTCAAATTTTCTCTTCAAGAGATCTTCAAGATTTCTTCCACCTAAATCTGCAATCATAAATCAAGAGTAATAAAATGTTTTGTTTTTGGTGAATGGGGGTTTTCCTTGATCAAACCCAGTTTTGGTAATCAAACCTTAAAATGAATAAAAACATGAACGAGGGAATGAAGAATGTACAAAGCTATGTTACCACTCAACAAACCCTTTCATAAACTTTAGAATATAGATCTACAACTTGCATGAAATTGCTTCAATGGATATGGATCTTAAACCTTGGATGTTGCTTGAAATAGTGGATTTGAATGCTTGATAGGATCATGAAACCTACATCACCATATTAGCTCCAATAACATGCATGATGCAAGAAGAATTTGACATGACAATTGGATCTTGATTGCTGCAATACATCTTCAATAAATCTGCATTTGAATACCTTGAATTGCTCTTGATCACAAAATTTTCTATAGAAATGCTCACTTCAAAATTGCTAGCTTTCTTGAAAATCTTCTAGTGTGAAACATAGTGAAATAACCTTATATTTATAGGTATGTATCCTTAATTTCCTGAAATTCAAATATTACAAGACGACGTTGAAATATAGATTTGAATATGTTAAAATGTTGCCAAAAACATAATTTAAATTTAGGTCCTAGGTCTAATGGAGGACCCATATGCCCATGGGTGAATGGGTCCTAGGTCCCTAACCTAGAACACACATTGCTCAATGTGAAGTGTTATGTTTAGGAATTAATGAATGTCGGGTTTCCTCTTTGAAAAATGTAATTAAATGGGCTTGGTAAATGAATTAAAGGGCTAATTAAGTCAATATTAATCTCAATTAATTAAAAGAGACATAAATAAGTGTGAAAGTGCAAATAAATACATTTTACAACACTAAATTAAGGCACAACTAAGTCCAAATTAACATTAATTCCAGATTAAGTGAAAATGTAAAAGGGATACATTTTTCTACACTACATTTAGCCCCCACTTTAGTGAGAGGATGATCTTGTGTCAAACTCACACTATAGTAGACATTCAACACATATGTATGTAGAAACAACAAGATTACTCAATCATCCAACATCAAAAACTAAAAAGAAAAGTAAAAAAAAAAGGCGGATCAAGCCTCGATTTTCCAATGCAATGTGGAACATGCCTCGGTTGTTTGTCCAAAAGAAAAGTGTGAATCAAGCTTCAACTGTACAACATGGTGTGAAACACATCTTGACTATTTTTCCAAAACTTTCACAGAAAAAAACATAATACCCAAACAACAACACATACTCACTACGGGCTAATGGAACCTCAGGTTGTCCACTAGGTGAGCCCCCAAGGGTGGAAAATGAGAGAATCTTATTAGGCTCCCATACCATATAAAAGCTATCCCTTTGAAAACTTTAATAATGCACCACAAAAAAAAAACAAAAACTTTGAGCTTCATAAGGCCTAACAAGTTGTGTTATGATAAGCACCTATGAACAAAAAAGGCAAGGCTCCACTAGCAAGCAAGTTGTGTTATGCTTGGTGGCCTTGAAAAGCGTTCGAGCTTCACAAGGTTAGCAAGATGTGTTATGCTAAACACTTATGAACAAAAATGAAAATAAACATGTTCAAAGGGATTTTTCTTAGTTCATGTAAGGTCCCCTCTTAGAAAACATCCTGCCTAATATTGTCTCCAAGAGAGGACAAGTCAAGGATAAAATATTCGCAAATTAGGGAATGCAACACGTAGCATCTCCACTAAGAGGAAATTTTTATGCCAAGAAATATCATTCTCTCGGAGGGCATCAAACCCAATGACACCACCAAGAAAAAGATGCATCACAAGAAGAAAGAAAATCACACAATGAAACATAAGGTATGCCAAAAATTTTAAAAATAATAATGCCAATGTATGCCCCAACTTTAAAGAAATTGCTAACACCATTGTGCGAGAAATTACTTTAAAGTAGAAAACAATAAATGCTAAAAATAAAGAAGAAAAGAGCTTATTCGAAAAGCCCTATGCCAAGTCATATGTTTCCAAATGAAGCTAGATCATGAAGAGGGGTTACCCCAAAAATAAAATCCCAAACACATAAGAGATCCATAGATTCAGGGTCAGTATGTCTTTGCTACAATGTGTTATAGAGCTCAAAAATGTCATCATTCCCCAAATACTTACAAAATAGGAAGAATGACACACACACAAAAAAAATAAAAAAAAAATCATTTCGGGTCAACATGAAAGAGACCTAAATGTCTCGACACCTTACATCATCCCCAAAAGGAAAACACAAGACAAGCAAAAAGAAAAAGGTTTACGACATATAGAAGAATGTAGATAGAACTAGCAATCACACCTTGGTGTGCAATGGGTACACTGAAGAGGTGTGGAAGGTCAATTTGGGAAATTTTTGGTCTATTTTTTGTATACAATTGTGTAGTACATGAGGTCAATTAGTAGGCCATTTAGCAAATTATATTGTTTATGCATCAAAGGTCAAAATGGAGAAGTGATAGTTTTGAATCAACTATGCATAAACTTACAGGGATCCAAATGCAACTAAAACAAAACCTCTTAAGCGAGAAGATAATCAGGGTCCATTACCTACAAGCTCATATTATGTTTTTAATATGAAGAGAGGGAGAGATAGGGATAGAAAGAGAGAGATAGAGGGGGGAAAGAGTGAGTGAGAGAGGGGGGTAAGAACATGGAGATAGAGAGGAATATAGAGATGGAGATGGAGATGGAGATGAAGGTGGAGAAGAGGTATATAGAGAGAAAGAGAGTGAGAGATAAAAGAGAGAGAGGGTAGAGGGATATATAGAGATGGAAGAGATAATACTATAGAGAGGTAGAGATATAAAGATAAAGATAGAGATAAGAAGTGATATATAGAGAGAGTTAGAGAGATATATATGGGTAGAGAGAGATGGAGAGATAGAGGAAGAGATGGAAGAGGAAATATGGAGAGAGAGATAGAGAGCTAAAGAGATATAAATATAGAGTTCTAGGAAGTGGGAGAGGGAGACAAAGAGGGAGATAGATGGATGGATAGATAGAGGGTGATATAGAGATATAGAGAGGGATAGGGAAAGAGATAGGGAGATAGGGAGAGAGATAGGGAGATAAAGTAGAGAAATATATGAATAGAAATAGATAGAGGAGTGAGACTCAAAAGAAAGAGAGAGAGAAATAGATTAGGAGAGATAGAAGGATAGATAAAGATAGAGAGAGAGATATATGGATAGGAAGAGATGGAGAGAGAGAGAGAGATGTGGATAGAAAGAGATAGAGAGCAAGAGAGAGAGTAGGAGAGGTGGAGTGAATAAGAGAGAGGTAGAGATAATGAGATATAGATAGAGAGGAGGAGGGAGAGATATGGAGGTAGAGATAGAGAGGGAACAAGCAAGAGAAATAAGGTGATAGAGACAAGTAATAGAGAGAGGTATAGAGAGGGGGAAATATAGAGAGATAGAGATAGAAATAGGGATGAGAAACTGTACTCAAAGATAAAAAAAAATGTATTTAAAAGTTATAAGAAGAAATGGTTATTATAATTATGTTTAATCTTAATATTATTATTCAACAATTGAAATATATATTTTAAATATAATTATTAATTAAAAAAATTATATATTTGTAATAATAAAGTTATTATAGGAGTTTAGTTTGGTTTTTTTCTCTCTCCACCTCTCTATATCTTATCTTTATCTCCCTCTCCCTTTTCTCTTCCTCTCTCTTTTATGTCTTTTTCTCCTATATGTTTGTCTCTCTATATCAAATGACGTGCTACCTTGAGCATAACTCCCCAAGGACACCTATCGTAAAACAACTAATCAAAAGTTAGTTTTTCTTTTATCTATCTCACTTTCCCTTTCCATATCTTATATTTCTCTCATTCTCTATCTCTCTTGTCTATTCCTCTCTCTTTCAATCTTTGTCTCCATCAATATATCTGACTTTATATAAATATATCCCTCTCAATCTCTCCACCTCTATTCTCTTTGTCCCTATCTCTCTATTTTTCCCTCTCTCCATCTTTATCTCTTCTAATATAATTTAATTAATTATATAATCATATACTTTTATACTATTTGTAATATAATTATTTTCCTTAGTAAATGTAGAGTAAAACTGTAACATACTAACCCTTTAACGAAGTAAAAATTTCTAATTTTACACCATATGAGTAAATAAACTAAGTAACAAGATGTTGCAATCAAAATTTTATTTTCTTTATTGATAATTTCCAATCAAGATGCATAAAATATTACAACATGAATTCCTTTTCATGTCATATAATACATCAATGCAAGAAAGCATACATTTACATACATAGCTCAAAGAGCTTTAGAATAAATAGCTATAAGATAGTCCAGGATCCTTCCTTTCAAATCTTGGTTCTTCTGTCACTTGTTGTGGAGAAGAAGCATCACTTAGGCACTTTTACACCAACCATGGACTCATAAAGAAGTCCCCCACACATCTATCATTCGATAGATGGCCCTTCCCTTTGATGAAGAGATTAGTAGAGTAACCGATAACGACAACCAACTGAGCATAGTGTTGTGTCCTACATAAATAGAACTTGTAATCCCACAAATTTTTTCTAGCATGTAATACTAGATCATGGTGAATTGACAATGGAGCCAAAGGTCATCACACTACTTTTTCCAAAGTGTTTCATTTAGTATGTTCTACTGAGGGTCATCTATCACATACACTAATTAGGGCCAATTTTACTTAAGGCTATCTTAAGCTACACATAGGTATTTCCTTCAATGGATAGCACATCATCCTAGATAACCTATCACCATAATAATCTACTTGGAATTATCCTACTTAACTAGTAAGTACACAAGCTAGGTATTTACTTCAATGGATAGTCCATAATCCCAAAGATAACCTACATACTTGGAATAACCCTACTTACAAGTAAGTACACAAACTCCCTCCCATACTGGATTATCTATCCTAGGAGTAAACACAAGATTTCCTAGTTAAATCAATAACTTAGCTAAGTGTACCATATGTTCCTTTCATGTTCAATCATACCTAGTATATAATACATATGATAAACACACATCTCCTACTATGGAGTACTTAAAAACACATTATGAAAACAACATAAAAGCTTCAAATTCCTTTTCAAAACACTCTAATTCTTCTAATGCACATATTGGGAAAGACATCTCAACCATGCATGCAAGACACATCATTCAAAAGTAAAATAACAAAGAAGAAGAGATCCCCATGCCTGTTAATGCTTATCTAGAAAAATGGCAACAATGCAGCCCTTTCCAACAACAAGAAGCTTGATAAAGAAATTCTCAAGAATGTCACAAATAATTCTATCTCACTTTTTGATAGCTTACTTCTCTCTCACTATAGCCTTCTCTCAAAATATAACCTCCTCACAAACTATATGAACTTACGTCCTTTCTCTCTCAATACAAAGTAGAGTGTGGCTGGAAAAATACATAATTATGAATTACAAAAGATGTATTATCTTATGGAAGAATGTGTACCTCTCAAATGAAATGGATCAACTATTTATAGAGCAACCAAGCAACCTCAAAGCCTACAATTTAGGCATGTTAATGGGCAACAAGCTTCATGCAAAGCAACACATGAAACAAATAAGAAAGGTGGCGAATTCATAAGCTAATACTCAACATATTCACCTACAGGTCGACTTGTTTAGTGACAAGAATCTGAAGACTTATTCAATCGATATATGCATAATTTGAATTGTCATAATGAGAAGACATCTACAACAACTCAAACACAAAGGTGGTGCCATTTCCATTTCCATTTCCTTCATATTTGGCACAGTTAAACTCATTCAACTTTAATTTTATGACAAGTTTCCATCAATCCATTTAGTGGATGAATCAACTTGAGCAGTTTGATACATAAGACAAAGTCAGCGTTGGTCTCAATAATGGCATCAACCAAGTCAAGCATTTTATAGACAACAATATCAAATATAATGCAACAACTTATATCGCGTTTCATTCAATATGATAATCAACTTACATTAACAGTCATAAGCTATTAAATCAGCCTCCTTTGACATAGTCAATATCGACCTCCATTTCATAGTCTCTATCAAGTACAAAACAGTCTTATAAATTGGCTTCAATGAATAAGAGATAGTCGATTTCAATTAACGTATATAATATGTTATATATATATGAGTACATGCAAGATAGTATATAACAAACACATTATATTGAATGTATGCATATATATATATATGCATAAATGTATATGCTTCTATGTACATGTATGTGTAGGTACATCTATATTGATGCATCTATATGAGTGTGTCCATTTTCCAATGTACACATTTATCAATATACATATACATATGAATACTTGTATATACTATACATACATACATATACATATATATATATATATATATATATATATGTTCACATCCGATTCCCATAAAGCCATTCACAATTACCATTATATTGATAAATGTTTATGTGTGGTACATCTATACATATGCATATTCGTGTCATTAGATCCCATTGACATGCATATGCATATATATAAACATACTTCCATGTACATCCCACTTGTCAATATAATTGTAATAGCATAAGAAATATTTCAAAAGCTCAAATAGATAAACATCACCCAATAATACATGTAGTAGTAAACAAGACTCTCAAATGTAGGCATATTGGCTAAGGATGACTTACCTACTACCCACAAACTAACTCAACTCAATCATCCTAATGTGGTGTGTGTTTATCCTTAGATAGTTTACTTTTATTGGTTACCCGACCAAGATCTTCTCCTAAGTGATACTTCCCCTCCGCCTAGAGGAATGGAACACATACCTGCATCCACTAACATATGTACACGATAGTCAATTGTTCATAACATATGCGGTATACATAGACATTTCCAAAGTTAGAATAATAATAATTCAATAACCTTTCATTCACATATATGCAGTATTTCACCATGAATAACATCAACTAAGGTAATATCAAATGAGATAACATCAAATGAGATAACATTCATATTGATAACAAGGTACAAGCATAATTTATTCATCTCCAGAATTCACATTACATTCATATTTACCCTATGTAGTAATAGTAAATAGTAACTTCACAACTGGGGTGCAACAAAAACTTACAAGTAACTTAGTATATATATATATATATATAATAAATTGGGTAAAATAGATGGTGTGTCTTCATATGATGGAAAAAAAGTGTTGGATAAGAAGGATCACAAGTAACATCAATGATAATGAATATTCTTCCATCTTATTTTAAATGGATGGTCATGTCTTGACTGAAAAATCCAAAGATGATGTGCATTTTTTTTTTTTTTTGAGAAAAAGGCTATAAGCTTATATATTATGTTAATATATATGGTATTTTAATTACAAAGATGTCAAAAAAATTTGACATTTGTCTTTTAGATATGATTGAGCTTCCTTGATATCTACTTTTTTGATCCTATCAGCCATGAAAAAATTCTCCTATTACATAGATATCCACCATGTTTGTAGCAAAAGAAGGCTGCTCCACAATAATTAGCTATTATTTCATGTCATTAGCCTTTCACAAAATAGAAATATTACTACCTATAAGTGAAACTATGTATGTTTATTTCCATATATACTTTATCCAACTATAGCTCAGTCCTTTAAGGATTTTCTCCCTCAACAACAATACCCCATTTGAAACATTGTGATCACATTACATTCAAAATCATATACTTCATTTTTGTGTCACTTGGCTTCAAATTTTTTTATCCCTATGTTCATATTCTTATTCTATCTCCATATTTATTGGTTGTTCATTTTCATCTTGGCCTTCTGCCAAGTTGTCTTCAACAACAGGAGCAGACCACCATGCACTATTAACAAAATCACTAATATTTTGTATTCCTGTTGGTTGTCCATAGTCACCCTGAACCTCTACTGCAAAGCTTTCTCCAAATTGCTCAGGAGGAAAATAATTAAGATTAAAGCCCATGACATTCGTATGCCCCACCAACTGGTTGTAAAATTCCACTGGTTGGATAGCTTCCACTTCACTTTCCTGAGAAAATTTCCCAGCCAAAGGCTAATTTTCCCCTTCAATTTCCTTGCCATTTCGAGCACCCAACTGCTAGCGTTGATTACACTCTTTCGGAAGTGCCTGAGTTTGATGAGTATTGGGATTTGGAGGATCATGTACATGCATGATCAAAGCCATAATTTCTTGAACTCTCCTTTACTTTATCTGCAAACCCTAGTTCGAACTCCCTTGCAAATCTTCTGAGAACACTTGTCATGAAGCTAGAATTGTGTAGAGGCAGAGACTTAATAATTACAACAAATTTTTTTTGATAGGTTGATCAATGAAGCAAGAAATGTCTAGGGAATAAACCTCCTACATAACCATGACCTTTCCACAGATCATAACATTGACATGCTTTATTAAGGGCTCCATTTTGTAGATATTCTTCATTTACAACTTTGTTTGTAATAGAGACCACAACCCTGACATCTTGCAACAAGTCCATAATATTTGAAATGAAAATTGACATAAATTGGGAAGGATAAATTACCCTTTTTTCCTCTGGCTTCAGTATTTCGGCACCCAAAACCCTTTTGGTATACTAGTTAAAAGTTCCACAATGACTTTGAACACCAAGTGAAGTTCAACATCACCAATTTCTTCAGATATGGGCAGTTCCCATTCATTAACAGGCAGGAAAATTTTGTAATTTCTCAGATAGAATTCCATCACATTTCTCAAACACTCTGCATAGAGATTTGGTGGGACATACAGATCCCCATTGCTTGAGCTTTCCTGACCAAACATGCACTCGACTAGCTTTTTTGCCACACACACACTTTAGGCAATTTGTTATGACGCAGTATGAGAATATATAATGCTTGTGAAAAGAATTTTCCATTTGATCAATACCTTTACCTAGTAATATTTCCATACAAACAAATGATTCCATCGTACACATTGATAGCTGAGCATGGATTTTTAATGAAAATATCACCAATTACATCTTTTGCAATACCAAACTTGATACAATTTATCACCAATAGAAAAATTAGCTTTGTAGCGGGAGCACCAAAAGGAGAGATAATTTTAGTCATGTCACCACCAAAAAATGGTACAAAGGTCTTCGTACGGTTCATGCATACCAAATTATTATGACAGATTATGGCCTTAATACTTGACACCTGTATCTTGCACATTACGCACAAATAATTAGATAAAAGTTCTTGAAGCCATGATCTTACATCATGCTTATAGTCTCGAACCCACACCAATATTTTATTTTCCTTCAAACTGGACTGAGATGCTTTCATGTACAATCCAATTTATACTAGATAGTACCTCACACATGCCAAAGCACTGTCAAATCTCAGTAAAACATATCATGTTACCACCATTCCACACACTTGAAACTACGCTGAAACCCAAAAAAGCACCTTCTTGTACTAAAATCTTCATTACTTGATCAATTGTGAATATCGAAGGTTGGCCAAAAAGAAACCAACTGAAGATAAATGTACTTTACCGTGAGCTTATGATGTGTCAACATGGTGACATGTTCCTACTTGAAGCATCAAAAAAGCTGACATGGATGGTCCTTTGGATTGCCAACACTTCTGACCCCCAAAAAAAATTTACTTGCCCTGTTTCCCCAAATTTATCATCAACATCACTTACGCTTTCATCAATGCAAAGGCTCCTCTTTTTTATTTTTTTTAACCACTTTACACAGATTCCCCAAACAAAGATACATACTTTTTTATGTAAATTTGACATAATTGAAACATAGAAAAAGATTTACCATGTGCAACAATGAAGCTTGGGAGGAATAATTAATTTTCCTCTTTTGATAGTAATTCTTCTAGGGGTGATCCCACAATACTAGTTTACAAATTTTGGCCAAACTAGACACTAAACTATTTTTTTCTAACTAAATCTTCACTTTTGGGCACCTATAGCGGCTAAACCGTGAGGAATTTGAAGATGATGCAAACTAGTGATTTGTGACATTTTGTCTGTAGATTCTAAATATATTTTTTTCAAAATTCTTCAAATCATATTTCACTTCTTTTTCCATCTCCTTCGAAAACTAGTTTTTTTCAGTAAACACCATTTTTAAGGAGTGGCGCTCACCATATAACACAATGTTTTTTCCATGAAGGATAATTTTTTTATTTTTTTAATTTAGATTTGTAACGATGGTATCTAGTGCTTCCAATTGGTTTTATAGTGTTTTATTGAATATTTTTTCCTTAATCAAGTTTCAAAGTCAAACCAATTACAATTCAGACATAGGTGGACTATATAACACAACATTTTTTGTATGCATTGAAATTCAATATTTTTTTTTGTTGGATCAAGGACTTCAATATTTGGTGCACTCATATTTTTCAATTTTTTTTTGATAATCTTCTATTTTTCCACGTGTATAACAAAGAGCTTGATTTTTGGTGAAAAACCTACATTCACAAGAAATAAAAAATAAATATAATAATAAAATTAAATTTATTTGAAATTATACTTTTTGGGAAGCTTATAATAAGAACTACATACTTACAAAAAATAAATTTTAAATGAAATCATTTGATCCCCCAAAAGGTAAATCAAAAGTGGTTTTTTGTCAGCATTTTGATAGGTGTAAAGGAGACTCTATTATAGGTATGGTTTAAAACTAGTAGGGTTATATCCAAGGGGGTTTGATCTAAGGTAGGTTGATCAAACCCTCTTCAATTGGAATGCTTTAAATGGAACTTTTTAAGGCTTAAATCATTATATTTTCTAAAAATATGTGATTTCAGCAAAAATAGAATCTCCCATAAATTGTAAACCAGCTTTGTGGGATCACCCCTAGTGTAGGGTGCATCTTACCCAACTCAGCCACATGAGTAATTTCATTAACTACTTGATCACAACCATAATTTTCCAAAAAAAATTCCATCACATTTCCTTCTCTGTATGTGTGTAATATTTGATAATTACCTATCTTGTCAAGCAAGGACCAGATCTGTTTAACAATATACCCCAACTTCCAATTTTGAATCTTATGATCTTGGCATGCATTTATTAAGATCAATGAGTCTCCTTCTACTTGGATTGTGGGAAGCTTGAAACTGAGAACTAACTTTAAGCCTTGCAATAGTGCTTGAGCCGCATATGCATTGTTGGTCCCAGATACCAGATTGAAAGACTTAGCACATAGCACTATCCCTTTATGATCCCTT
This sequence comes from Sequoia sempervirens, assembly GCA_007258455.2. NCBI lineage: Eukaryota > Viridiplantae > Streptophyta > Pinopsida > Cupressales > Cupressaceae > Sequoia > Sequoia sempervirens. The sequence continues at coordinate 187,141,743 of VDFB02358134.1, read as the reverse complement.
ATAATCACCCCTGCTCCAAATAAACCTAGATTCCCCTGTGAGGCTCCATCTATATTCAACTTAAAGATTCCAACTGGAGGAGGTAACCAAGCTATCGAAGCTCTGTTTATTTTGTGCAGGCTGATAAAGATTTCCTTTGAAAGGTAGGGATAACAGTGTCCATGAAGACAACTTTGAATCCCAATCCGTAAAGAGTGAACCAACATGCTTAGCTTTATACACATATGCATTTATTGTTTCAGATATTGACCTCTCCAGTAATAAAAACACCTGTTGTTCAATGCACAACTTCTCTTTCCTAAAGATGCATTTATTTCTTGCCCACCAAATAGCCTAGACAACTGAAGATGGAATTATATGCCAAACGCTTGCAAAAAAAGAAGTTTTGTAAAGCTAAGGCTAGCTAGAAAAAAGTTTCCAAATAGTTTTTGGAAAAGATGACTACCAGTTCATTTTAGCCACTACAAACATCCAATTAACATACCTATGCTACTGGACATAAAAGGAAAAGGTGATTGACATCTTCTAGCTCTTGTTCACAGAGTACACATTTGAAAGGGTCTGTTATCCTTAGTTTTTCCAACTTCTCACTTGTAAGGATTTTATTTTTGATTGCTAGCCATGAGAAGCAGCCTGCTTTAGGAAAAACTTTTGAATTCCAACAAAATTGATATGCTCTTTGTTCTATTATTTGTGAGGCAGCTTGAGAAATTGATTTGTACCCCTCTTTTACTGTATAGCAACCTATTTTTTCTTTAGACCAAACTAACCTATTAGGATTGGATGAAAAGTAAATTTTTCTTTCCTGTAGGATAGATAGAATCTAGCTTTTATGATCATCATCAATTAGCTCATTTGAAAAATCCTTCCACTAGACTTTACCCATCAAAGAATCCACATGTTGAACATAATCTTTGACTTTTGGCCCCCATCTATAAGATAATATATTTGTCCAAATACTTATGCTGCATAAGGTGACACCATTTTAGGGAAGACTTTGTTTACATACGCCAAACCATTTTAGCACCTAATTCCATGTTCCTTTCAATAAAATTGTGGAGACCTGCTCCCCCTTTTAACTTCTCCAAGCACATGGTTTCCAGGGATATCAAATGGATTTTCTTTTTGTTGTCCAAATTACCAGACCATATAAATTTTCTAATCAAATTTTGAATTTGAAGAATGATGGACTTTGGAGCTTTTAAAACTGCCACATAGTAATTTGGAATTGTAGATAACACAGTTTTTACCAACAAAATTCTACCTAATAAAGATAGCCATCTCCCTTTCCAAGATAAAATTCTATCTTTTATACTTCAAATGATTTTTTTCCAATAAGAAATCTTGTTTTGGCCCGCAAAAAATGGAATTCCAAGATATTTGCAAGGCAATTGGGCTTGTTGAAAACCTAATAGCTTCACAATACGTTTATCAATAGCATATTTTGTATTGAACACATATTTTTGACTTTCCTTCATTTACTTTTTGGCCCGAAGCTTTAGTATACTTATCCAATACTAAATTTATATGCAAATCTTATGAGATGACATCTTTTCCAAAAAGCAAAGTATCATTAGCAAAAAGAGAATGAGTTACTGATATGTTTGTGTTTGGAATACAAACTCCCTAAATGATACCATGTTCATGAGCTTGATGAAATGACCTACTCAAAGCTTCTGCTAAAATGATAAAGAAAAAAGGGGACAATGGGTCACCTTGTCAAACCCCATGAGTAGATCCAAAAAAACCAACTGCTAAGCCATTTAACAACACTGAAAACTTGACACCTGATAAACATGACATTATCCACTTAGACCACTTAGGAGAGAAGCCAAACTTCAATAGCACCTAATTCAAAAAAGACCAATCAACCCTATCATATGCTTTCTGCATATCAAGTTTTATAATCATGGAAGACATTTTGTTTACAACAATGGAATGCAGAGCTTCATGAGCAACAATTGCACCTTTTGTTGTTTCTCTGCCAGGAACGAAACCACCCTGTTCCTTAGAAATAATTGTTGACACAAGAGGATGTAACCGAAGATAAACGACCTTTGTAAAAATTGTATATATTGTGTTGCAAAGTGAAATAGGCCGAAAATCAGAGAAAGTATTTGGAGAAGTTATTTTTGGGATGATAGCAATATTAGTGACATTGAACTTCTTCAACATACCCCCTGATTTTCTTGACTCCTCCAAAGCATTTAGAATATCAACCCCAATAAACTCCCAAGATTTTTGGTAGAAGATGGTAGTGAATCCATCAAGTCTTGGAGCTTTGTCAGGAGGCATGGAGAATACCACCTCTTTTACTTCCTTGAGAGAAAAAGGAGCAAGCAACCTAACATTATCTTCATGAGAGATCAGATTTGGGATATCCGGAAGAAGCTCTTCTCTTTCCCTTACTACATGTCCATTGTCATTATTTTTAGCAGCTAGCAAGGAAGAGAAAAATTTGACTCCTTCGTTTTGTATCTCTTCCTCTTTTGTAAGCAGAGCTCCAGTCACACTATCTTGAATTGAGAAAATAGTATTTTTTGCTTTCTTGATTTGAGCTAAGATGTGAAAGAATTTTGTATTCCTATCACCATCTTTCAGCCATAATTATCTTGATTTATGTATCCAATAAACCTCCTCTCTCAATAACAATTCCTTTCATTTCACTTGCAATTTACTCTATTCTTCAAATAAAACACTATCAAGGCCATTACCAATGATGCTTTTCATTTACCTTTGCTAACCTTTTATAAACCAAATTTTATGCACAAAAATATTCTTAAACACTTGTTGATTTCAATTTTTTAATTGTTACTTAACATGATCCAACTTCTTGCTCAACTGGAACATTCTTGAACCATAACAAAAAAGAGCATTCAACCACCATTGCTTTAACAAGTTGATCTCTTTGTCCAAGTAAACTCCCCATTTTGTGGAATTATGTCCACCAAAGCATTATCTTGTATGAAAGCAGAATCATCCATGTATGGATGGACCAATTTGTAATTGCATTGAAATCCCTTGAAAGAACAATTTTTTCTTGAACCAACACATCCAATTTTTATTTCAGAATTTCCCACAACAACTTCTTACCAGTTGTACTGTTGGGCCCATAAACATTCAACAACCAAAAAGATAATTCAAAATGGTTAACCTGCATTAGCTGCCAGTTATGATCATGAGTAACATTGCTAATGCTAACTGTTTTTCCATTCCAAAGAGTAATCAAACCTCCTGAGGCTCCCTGAGAAGGCGAGTGACAAGATTTCCATTTGTTCCACTTCTTACTAATAGATTGAAAAGTCTCTTATGAAGTTTTAGTTTCTTGAAGGACAACTACATTTGCCCCACAAGCATCTAGTTGATGCTTGACTTGGGCCCTTTTTTCAGGGGCATTTATGCCTCTGACATTCCATGATATTATCCTCATTGCAGCTTGGGAGAGCAACAAGCTCTCCTTGGCCTTTTTTATTTCGCATCTACACCCATTTTAACATCTAATGTCAACTAGATACCTGTTGCTATTTCCTCTTGTAGCTTGGTAGCTAAAGATTTCCTACCCCTCTTGGTAGGAGAATTTTTTTTTGAGGAAGGATACAATGGGGTCTGCGATATTGATAAAGAACCTAGACTATCTAAAATTTTTCCTTCCCCAAAAAGCTTAGAAGAAATATCATCTATCATTTGTTCACCTACAGTAAGTAATCCTTCGTCAACAAATTTCTCAAACTCTATATCAGAAGGAAATTTAGATGAATGAGCATTAGAACCTTCAAGAACCAGTTGAAACTACATAATGTAACTACCCTCATCATCTTGATTGTTAAAAATCTTTAACATTTCTTCACATTGATTTGACAATCCCAGTGTTAGCATTGAAGCGCATTGATTCAATTGTTGAAAACTAACAATATTAATCTAAGGGACCAAAATCTTGATAATGAAGAAAAATATTAATGGGAGACAACAAAAGATTCTCCCAGCTAGGTACAAAGAAAACAATAATAGGCTTGAGGTGAGAACTAGAGAGCTTATTAACTGACCCATCATTACTATAGCCAACTAGTGATGAATTGCTACCCTGGAGAAGAGGAGATCTATCATGGGCACATTCTACCTCGTCAAAGGAAGATGGTTGGACAACCTTAGCTTCCCTCAAAGGGAGATAACTACAACAAGGACCCCCAGTTGGTTCCAACATTGAAAATTTTGAGACCCCCCACTGATGCAACACTTTACCATAAGAGCCTTTAATACTAATCTATGTGCTTAGTGCATTGATATATTGATTCCACTTAAAATAGACATCAAAAACCTTAGACAAGAAGGTTAAATCAATATTTCACATTAAATCCTTGGAAGAAGTGGAAAAAGCAACAATCGATCTAACATTCAGAGGGTTATCAAAACTTTTAAATGAATCCCTAGTCACTTCCACGTTCAAATCCTTAAACTCCACACACTTTTTTGAAAGATGGATAGGAAAGTGACAAAGAAAAAAAAAATTCTTTTGATCCTCAAAAACCACCTTTTGTTTCCACAAACCGTGGATTGAATTAATGTTAACTACTGCTGGAAGGGTTTTTGTAACATCAATAAGGATACAAAGCCTGACTGGCAACAATGGGTTAGAGAAGAACTACAAATCTTGATGCATAAAAATTCTTAACTGATTACCTAGAATTTCAATGATGTGAGATTCTTTGTATTCCAATGGTAACCCTTGCAATTGAACCCAAAAAGGAATAAATTTAACCATAGTCTGAGAAGGGAAAAAATTTGGAGTCCATAGGGTTGAGAATAGATCATTACCCTTACAAATCCAAGATTTTTTTACGATAAACAACATTCCTAGAATCTTTGTCGGAAAAGATCACTACAAAAAAAACCTTCTCCCTTATCTAAAAAGAAAACTTGGTTAGATCCATCCCAAGTTTGAAATATCCAACCTTTCAAGAAAGTAAGATCAAGAGTTAAAGTTCCAAAACTTATATATGAAGTTCACATCCTTGAGATCCTTGATCTGCGGCTGTAGCATGGCATCATGAAGAGTGACATTAACTTGATCGCTACACGAAATGGTTTTTTGTTTCAGAATCCACATCTTGCCTTTGGATCCCAGAGCATTGACCTTCCCCTGCATATGAGACTTAAAATGCTCAGTCCGCACAACCTCATCAATGCCAAAGACCTTTGGACCCGAGAGAACCTTCTTATTGATATTAATATTATTTGGAAAGGTCATAGGGGATCTCATAGGGGCAGAAGATTTGGGGAAAGAAATAGGAATATTGTTTAGGAAACTGGTAGGGAATTGCAAGGACAATTTTGGATTGAAGGGAGCTCCTGAAGTAACGAGAATGGGAATATTGTTGGGAAAAGAAGCTGGTGAGCGGGAAGTAGAGACTACCTCAGAGTAACTCCTGCTAAGAAAAGACGCATGACCACTTGAATTTGAATCAGAGGCACAAATGTCAAAGGTTGAATGTCCAAAATAAGTGACTTTCCAAAGTGACGAGGCTGAAAAGGGACCTCCACTTGAAGACGAGGCCGCCGAGCACCATTAACACCCCTATGTGAACCAAAATCCACTCGATGGGCTCCATGCGAGAAGCGAAAATTTATAGAATGGGAAGATTTTAAAAAAAAAAAATCGTTAGCACTATTAGGCGTGATCCAAGATTTGTGGAGCATATTTTTTTCTCCCAAACTCTCCCCAACTTCCTAATGTGCAAAATTTTAAACTATAATATTTATTTAATTTAATTTAATTTGATAAAGGTTATTCATTTTTTTTTTAAGACAAGGGATACTTAAGAAACATGATTTGATTTAATTTTAGTTATTTAATTTTGAAAAAAAAAGATGAGTGATCCTTTTCAAAATGACAATATAATATAGTAAAATATAATACTTTCAAATATTTTTTAAGTAATAAAATTAAAGTTATTTAAAAACTAATAATATATGATAATATTTTTTATACGATTATTTATAAAAATTAATATTAGATAAACATTACTTTGATAATAATCCTACATACCCCATTAAATATGTCATAAGATTTATAAAAATATTATTAAAAATTATATTCCACTACTTGCAACCTATGCATCAAAAAATAAAATATAAATTATAATATCATGAATTCTAACACAATATTCAAAACTATAAATTTTAATATAATTTAGAATTAAATAATTAATAATAGAAAAAAAATTGAGCTCCTAAATTTTATTATTATAAATAAATTTTTTATCTAATAATAATTATATTTTTAAATATAATTTTTAAATTATTGAATAATAATATTAAGATTACATTATTATAATAAGTATTTCTTTCTTCTAGTGAATTGGCTTGCAGGTTGTCGTGCCCACCCATAGGGGATTAGTCTCGCCTTAGCTCGCCCCTTGGACGTTGGGCTGGGTTGCGAGGATACCCCTATAGCAACAAAAAAAAAGTATTTCTTTCTTATCATTTTTAAATAGAAATTATTTTATATTTTTAAAGATGTGCTAGAAAATACAAAAGGCCATGTCATCATTCTTTATTTGGTAAAACATCCATCCATGATGGTATATTATGATCAAAAGATTCCAAACAAAATTTCTATGTGAGCAAGCCAATAAATTAAACATGATAAAAAAAAGACTCACTATTAATCTACCCACTGTCAAATCTTGGACATTGCGTGCCTGGCGAAATCTATGTATTGTAGAATATAATATATAATAATATTTAAATATAATAAATTTTTACCTTTCAGCAAAATCCTTACCTGAAATCTTTTTATTTTCACGGTTGAAAAATGGCTCTACAACAGTCGCAATGACAATGGCCTCCTAATGGTTAATTCACAGAAAATGATAGATCTCTAGGACAACGAAGGTATCGAAGTCCTGTTAGAGGACCGATAGATAATGTCAAATTTTGGGGAAGGCAGCAATATCGAAGCCTTTCTAGAGGAGATACAAAAAATGATAGAGTTGGGGGTAGGTAGAGGTATTGTAGTCCTGGAAGAGGAATCACATAGAATGAAAGGTCTTTGGGAAGGAAGAGGAACCAAAGCCCTAATTATCACCGAGGACCTATGCGGGAAATAGTGACAGGTCATCAACAGTGGAGGGATCAGGATGCAGAAATTGACAACTCCCATCAACATCTTCCCCAGTATCATCCCTATCATTTTAATCAGAATCAACATCAAGGGCCTTCGGGAGGACCAAGGCATTCTCAAGCTGGGAGAAGGTTTGAAAGACCCTCTCAGAGATCTTACAGGTATCGACGGCACATATATCCAAGACACCTTGACAGATCTAAGCAACTAATTTTTGACATCTATGAGGATAGGGAATAACTAGTAGAAGATCGAAATCATCTACAACGCAAATATGAAGATAGCGAAAAAGATCTGAGGACTGCCTGTTTGCAAAGAATTTCTCAACCTTCAGGAGATCCCTTCAATCCAAACAATCTTGATAGTCATCGTCTATTGCTCCCATCAGACATTGGGGTCGAAAATGAGAACCCTAATAAAGAAAAGGCACAAGAGAAGGCTTCTGATCAAAGCTTGCAACAAGAAAAATCCCAAAATATTGGAAATGAGGAAAATGTTCTAGAGAAGGGTTCCGATCAAGGCTTGCAAAAAGGAGAAACTAAAAATAATTAAAATGATGCAAGCACAAGCCAATGGAGTGTGGAAGTGCCGAAGGAAAGACATTCGAAAACCCAACACACGAAGCACCAATAGAAGAAAAGGTTAGAAGGTGACAAGGGTTTTTAGGGGAATAGGAGGAAAAGGAAAAAATTGAAATCCTCAGTAAAACCAATCAAGCCTAAGCAAAAGAAAGTATGGAGGTGGAAAGATACCCATCAAGCGATTGTCATGCAAAATGCAGGGAATAGATCAGACAAGCATGCAGATGATCTTTAGCCTACAGATCACCATGAAGTTATTAATGCAACTTTTCTAGATCATATGGTCTAGCCACAAATTATTGACCTTAGGGAAAAAGCGCTCATCTATAAGTTCTGGAATCTCATTTTAGATCTAGAATCTTTAAAGAACATTATATTCCAAGAATGGGAAGGAGCCATTAAGGTTTTTTATTGAGATGAAAATAAAGGAATTTTTGTTGTTTTATTCTCAAGCAAATCATCTAAAGATGAGGTATTTAGAGTTAAATCTTGGAATTACCAAGGATCCGGCTTATATATGCAAAAATGGACTCCTAATTTCAAACCTGAGGATTTTGTCATTCGTTTTTCTCCCTTTTGGTTGCAACTTCATGGCCTTCCTTTGGAATATAGGGAGTTGCACTTACAGGAAATCATGGTGAATCAGATAGGCATTTTTCAAAACCATGATTTTCTATTTTTTAGCAATCCTACTAAGCTAGTTAGGATGTTAGTATTACATGATGCAACTAAAAAGCAACCAACACATTGAGTTAAAAACCAAATTTGGCTCTTGGCTCCAAGAAATAAGATGGGAAACCCTACAAGATGCATATGTTCAGTCAGAATGTTCATTGTAACCTCTCAATCTAAATCACATTTCTTCCAAAATAAACAAGGGAAAGAATCCATTATACTCCCAGGTCTCACAAAGAAAATTCCAACCACCAGAAATAGGAGATAAAGAGGATATTTCCAATGATAAGGGTCAGCTACGCTCAGTCATGGGAATCAATGATTCTATGGGTAGCGAGATCATGCAAGAGCATAGTAATTAGATTATCAATTTTCCTACAAAACATGATTTAAATGGCAAAACACTTTCTTGGGGATGCTAGAAAATTTTGAAACCTGTTAATGTCTCTCTATGCTATGAATTGTTATGGAAAAAGAATACTACCCTAAGTTTAAATCTATACTTGCCATCTTTTCAAATCAACGAGTTTCAACTAGAAGAAATATTCATAAAACTAATGTTTCAAGACTCAAATATGTTTATTCAGTCTAGTCATCTGGTCAAGCAGGGTAGAAACACTCCTCTTGTAACTAATTCTCCAGTTGAAGCTCAAAGTGAAATACAGGGTTTGCTACACTATCCAAAGGAAAGCAAACTTGAAGAGGCAGATCTAGACTTGTTAGCAAAAAATATTCTGGTCACAGTGGGTTAAAAAATTGTTGATGAAATAGCGGATGAGGCCTTTGAGGAAGGCTCTTTTTGGGATTGGGATAGTAGTAATGTTAAAGGGGAAATTATTAGCAACAATCAAAATACCCAGAATAATTAGGAATCTTTTGAGGTGCCCCACAATCGGTTACAGTCATAGATAAGAAAGATAATTAAGGAACCATATTTACAAGAGGAGAGAGAAGTTGATGGACAAGAATTAAAAACTTCTTCAAAATTTGATTATTCAAAAACTCTCTCCATCTCCCAGACTCCTTATCAGCCTCTTATAAAGAAGTATCTAGGTAAAAGAGGTCAAAAGTCAAAGTCTGTAAAAATGCAAGAGGAAATAGATGCAAGGCGACAAGCTACGCTACATGACTCTTTCATATCTCCACCAAATAAGCGTCTAAGGAGAGCATGCTGCTCTCCTCGGGTATAATGAAGATCCTTTCATGGAATGTCAGGGGCATTAATGCCCCTGAAAAATGTGCCCGCATCAAACGTCAAATTGATGAATGCGGAGCTGACATAGTCCTTCTTCAGGAAACCAAAAATTTAGACGATATTTATAAATTGACAATTCAAAAGTGGCATATGTGGTAGTCTGAACATTCCCCTACACAAGGGGCTTCAGGGGGTTTAGCAGTATTGTGGAATCTGAAACAAATTTCTATGGTTTTACATCAAAATGAAAGCAATTGACAACTACTTGAAGTAATGAAATTTGATACCAAATTTTGATTATTCAACATCTATGGTCCCATGCCTATAGTGGATAAAAAATGTCTTTGGGATCACTTATCTCAAGTTATCATGAGACTGGGAGATGTAAAAGTTATTTTGGCAGGAGACTTCAATGTCATTCCATCTCTCCAAGATAAGGTTGGGGGTATAAGCCCCCCAATTAAAGTAATGACCGATTCTAGTTCTTTCATTAATACAAATTCTTTGAGGGATATTTTTCCAGTTAAAGGTAAGTTCACTTGGACAAATTGAAGAAAATGATTTCTTCAAATTGCAGTAAGATTGGATTGGTTCCTACTATCTTCAAATTGGCTCAATTTGTTCAATCAAGTCACCTCTGAGATATTTCCTTTTCCTGATTCTGATCATTATGCAATATCCCATATGATAGCAAATATATCTTCCCCTTCTTTTAAATCATCATTCAAGTTTGAGAGAATGTGGTTCAGATACCCTAACTTTGTAAAAGTGGTTTTCCAATGGTGGACTTCTACTCCTTTTGAGCCTGGAACAATGATGTTCCAATTGTACAAAAAAATGATACATATTAAACATCAGCTCATAAAATGGAACAAGGAGACATTTAAGAATATCTTTCAATAGAAGGACCTGATCCACCAAGAAATAGAAGATATTCATGCAAAAATTATACAACAGGGACTTGATGATTTATTGTATGAGAAACAAGAGAAATTACAAGCGAAGTGGGAGGAGAAAAGTGCTAGAGAGGAAGCCTATTGGAGGAAGAAATTGCGGGAACTGTGGCTAAGAGAAGGCGACATAAACACTAAGTATTTCCATGCTTCTACTCAAATTAAAAGAGCAGCTAAGGTTTTCCAAGCGGTCAAAGAGATTCTAATGGGTAACTGGCTCACAAAAGAAGAAGATATAAGAATAGAATTTGTTAGATTTTTTTTAGATCTTTTAACTGCCCCAAATGATATAAATGAGAAAAACAAGCAGTATGAGGAAGAATTATTACAATCAATTCTAGCACTCATATCTGTAAAGGAAAATGAAGAATTATTGAAGCCATTTACAATTGAGGAGCTCAAAAAAGTAGTTTTTTCTTTGCCTCCTAATAAAGCACCTGGACCTAATGGCTTTACTACTTCATTTTTCCATAAATATTAGGAAATTGTGTGCTATGATCTCTTATGGGCATTAGAAGAGTCACGTAGAATAGGAACATTGCTTAAATAGTTTAATGTAACTAATATTGTCATCATTCCTAAAGGAAGTGACCCTTCATCATTTGTAGAATATAGGCCTATTTCTTTGTGTAACACAATATATAAATTTTTTTCCAAGGCAATATATTTGAGGCTACAACCTATCATCCCGAGGATAATTTCACAAGAGCAAGGGGTTTTGTTCCCAGAAAAGAAACATACGAAGGGGAAATTGTGTTCGACAAGACCTTGCATTCAATAATAGCCAATAAAGTCCCTTCCATCATTATCAAGCTTGATATGATAAAGGCATACAATAAGGTTAATTGGAGTTTTTTGAGGAAAGTAATGCTTAAATTTGGTTTTTTAGCGAGATGGTACCGATGGATTATTTCATACCTATCAAGAGCCAAATTCTTAGTGATTCTCAATGGTTCACCAACAGGATTTTTAAGTGCTTCTCAAGGTGTAAGGCAAGGTGATCCCATGTCCCCTTTCCTATTTATCATTATGGCAGAGGCTTTAAGCATATATATCATTAAGAAACATTCTCTTGGCTTATGGAAAGGAATCCAAATTGGAAATACAGATCTGGCAGTTACTCATTCCCTATTTGCAGATGACACAAACTTATTTGAGGTTGCAACTTTAGAAGAAGCCAACCAAATTAATGAAGTTCTAAATAAATACTCTTCAGTCGCAGGTCAGCGGATTAATGCCTCAAAGTCTAAAATTCACATTCTTAATACAAGTGAGGCCAATGAGAAAAAGATTCTCAATATACTAGGGTTTCAAAAAGAAGCTCTGCCATGTTCATATTTAGGGATACCTTTTTTTGTAGGCCCAAATAAAGCTACTTACTAGGAAAAAGTAATTGAAAGGATCAAATCTAGGATATTAGTATGGAAAGCTAGATGGTTGTCTTTAGCTGGTAGAATCCTACTAGTTAAAGTTGTGCTCTCCTCAATACCTAATTATTTTCTTGTAGTCTTAAAGGCACCAAAATCTACAATTATTGAAATTGAGAGAGTGATTAGAACTTTCATATGGAAAGGGAATATGGATGACATCAAGAAGGTACCTTTAATATCTCTTGAAGCTATGTCTCGAGAAAAAGCTCAATGTGGAGCAGGTATTATGAACCTCTCGAAGCAAAACAATGCATTTGGTGCAAAATTAGCCTGGAAAATGTATGTGAACCCGCAAGCTAAGTGGTGTCAAATAATGCAGGGAAAGTACTTAGATAGAAATGACCCTACAAGGATTTTCATGGTTGTGTATAAGAGTAAAATTGTACCCTTACAATTTCGCTTACATTCTTGTCTCCACTTTAGTGTCCACTCCCTTAGCATCTTGAGTAGGCTCATTTTAGCCCTTGCATTAGCCTTTTCCCTTCTTAGGATGCTCCAACACCCCTTTTCAACAGCTACCCTTGTGTGTTAGCTCTTTGTTGAACTTTGCACTTTTCCTGTTTGCGTTGTTTTGTAGCGTGACGTGTCCAGACACTAGCATGTCACGCGAACGTCTGCACATTGCACTAGCATCCTCTGATGTTTCAACACTCAAATGACCGATTTCGAGCATGCTTTCCACTTGTCACCTCCTTTGGTTGGTGGTAACGACTCGAGATGCTTTGAAACAGCCTGGGAAGCTTCTTTTCCCTCTTGAAAAGTCCTCTTTTCACCTCATTTGCAACTTCTTCTACTTCTAGCTTCATTCTAGCATTAGCTTTGGCATTCCTCTCTTGTCATCTCACTTGCACAACTGCATATAGTTTGCCATAGTAGAACCTTCAAGTTCTCTTGGCACTACTCTTTGTATCCCACTTGGCTCTTGCATCTATTTCCCTCGCTTCATGCTTGTGAGCATCTTGGGATTCCATATCCCCTACTAGTTGCACGTTTACTTGATGATACGGGTTCTCCACCTCGAGCAGGGTTTGCTTTTATCACCTCTTTTGTGATACGGGTTCTCCTTCTCGAGCGGGGTTTGCTTTTATCACACGCTTATTTGGTGGTGTGAGTTCTACTCCTAAGCGGGTTTTGCTTTCACCACACACTTTGTTCACTTCTCTTTTTCTCTCTATCTTCTTGGCTGTCCGTGGAGGTGGGAACACCAAAATAGGGGTTTGATTGAGGCAAACCCCTATACAACTCCAACATTCTCTCTAGCTATTGCACACATAGGTTTTGAAGAAATTCGTTTGGTGGAGGCTTCATCACTTGTGTGGTTTAAGTATTTCTTTCCTTTCTTCTCCTTATCTTTATTATTTACTCTTTACTTTATCTTAGTTCTATCACTTTCTGTTATTTTCCTGCATTCTATGGTTTTTTGTGTTTGGAGTAGAAGTGGTCATTTGGTCACTTTCTGAGGTAAAATCGCTTACTGTTCTATACGAGATGCCAACATGTTGTGTTGTCGTTCGTATTCTGCACTGACATCCTGTGGCTGAGAGCTCGTTAGTTTGTCCAGAAAATCTCTGTGGCCTGCTCTTTTTGATTCTAAAACTCTCGTCGTTGTTCCATTGAGGTAGTTTAGGCCAGTTCGCCCCATGAGGCTCTCTGAATGGAGAGAACTTGTGAGTAGCGAATCACCCTATATTACATTTTGGTGAACCCAACATGAAGAACAGTGTTCTTCGAAAGAAACTAGGAATTTATTTACCCCTACTTGGCATGGTCATAAATTTTGGCTCGGTGCTTGGAATTCAAAACCATTTGCACTATTGGAAAGGTCTCCTAGAGAACTAGTTATGACCGACGCAAGTTTTGAATTTTAGGGATTGACATAAGTTCTGACCTCAAATTTCGCTCCAGAGACCTCTGAAAACACGAATTACTAGAACATAGAAAATACCAAAAAAATTCTAATGGATTTAATATCTTTTTTTATTAGTTTTATATCTAATTTTGTTCAAAATGTTAATTATATTCCCTTTCATGCATGTGATGGTGACTTGGCTTTTCCCATGTCACTCGGTATCTTTGATCCTTCTCACGAATGTCCTCTTGCTTCAAAAGATATTTTGTTGCAAGAAGATGAAATCATTGATACTTTTCTTAATATTACTCTACCCTCTCTCCATTCCAATGCACTCTCTTTTGGAGATGATGCATTCGTGAATGATGAATCTCTTATACCTTCCAATGCACTCTCTTCTAGGGACATTGCATTTGTGAATGATGAACCTCCTTCCACATCTAATTCTCCCTGGACCGATGTTGAGAATGTTCCTTCAAATAACTATTCCACATTTGATCCTGTTTAGATTGATGTTGAGAATATGTATTCAAATAACTATTCTACTAGTTGTGATGATTTTGTAAATGTAATCTATGTCTTTGCTGCCCCTCAAAGGCCTAAGAGACTGATCATTTATGTGACTCTAGCTAGTCCTTCTCCTAAAAGGGTTTGTTCTATTAATGGTGTTCTATTTTATAGTAACTCTCCTTATATTTCTAAGGCTCCCTCTTATAGAGATGTAGCCCATACTTATGAGAATAGAATGAATAAATAACCAAGCCTTCCTCAAGCTCCTAAACCTATGACTAAAAAACCTAGTGGTTACAGTATTGTTGATGTTAGGAATTGTATGTAGAAAATATCAATTACATGCAAACAAAGATTAAATAGAGGAATGAAAATACAAAAATAATAACAACAAGAGACAATATTTAACGTGGTTCACCCAATCTTGGGCTACCTCCACCAACAGAGAGTCCAATATTATTATCCCCGCAAGGGGAACTGCCCCTTGACCCCGTCTTGGGGGCACTGCCCCCAAATCACCGCAAGGGGCATTGCCCCTTGACCCCGTTAAATAATTGGGAGGAAACCACACCAATAAAAGTGGGGAAAATTTAACCTCTGAGTCTTATTAGGCTCCATATACCAACAGTTGAGCAACCTCAAGTTACTCCAGCTAAGATCTCATTTGGCATTTGCTTCAGTCTGCTCTGGTTTATCAAGGTATGCTTCAGGAAGCTTTGCAAAACATCCTTTTTCCTTCTTCCGCTAGGCCGACGAATGCTAATGCGTTGATGGTGTATATTCGCGTGGATTCGCTGAATATTACGTTCTATCCATAGGAGCTCTCACCTCCAGAAGTACAAAAGCAAGCAGATCCTCTAATGATTATAGTTAATATTAATAAAATTGGCATTAGATGTACTCTCGTTGATGCCGGTTGGGCGCTCGATTTATGTAGCGTTGATCTATTGCCTAAGATTAATATTGACCCATCTTCTCTTACTGATTCTTCTGTTGTTATTCATGGGTTCGATAATGTTGGGCAAAAAGCTCTAGGTACAACAATATTACCTTTGCAGCTTGGACCCATTACCGTACCCACCCTTGCATATGTTATGCCAAAAAATATACCTTATAATATTCTTCTTGGTAGACCGTGGATTCATGCTATGGGTGCAGTCCCATCTACCTTGCATAAATCTATTAAGTTCATTTGCAACAATAAAGTAGTCACAGTTAAGGCTGACCCTGAGGCTATACACTTATGTGAGATAGCAGTTGTTGGTTGTGCCTTAGTTGTGCCTACTTTTATTCCTTCAGTGTCTTCGAGTGTGTCGATGTTTACTCCAATAGTACCTACTACAAAGGGTACTCTCGAGATAAATTTCCCTGAAGAAGATCGTTCTGAAGCAAGGAGTCCTAAGTGTACTCCTTCTACCTCTTCTCAAAAGAATGCATGTCTTGGTGATGATTGGGGTTTTCTAGACTTTACTGATTCCTTCATTGAGGAATATAAAGTCAACCCAATCCACTTAGACCTTCTGACAACATCATCCACCCCCGCTATCGAAGATGGGTACTCTTTTGTATCACAGGGTAAGGTGAATGCAAGTTGTAATGTCCTTAGTGTTGATCCTCCTTCTGAGGTAGAGGATTACACTTTTGCTAAAGAAGATAATGTTGGTAGTCCTATGAAAAAGGATGATGGTGATCCGATAGAGGAGTGTGATCCCCGTTGTTGGGACAATGCTCTTTATGTAGATCCTCCTCCCTTTCAATATTTGCAGACACGTTAAGGCCCCAACTTTAAGCTTGTCTCTAAGTATGGCTACGAGCGTAAAGGTTGTGGACATAACAAACAAGGAATTTAGGTCCTTATATAATTTACACCTCGTAAGCGTAATCTAGGGCTTGGTGGCTCGAATGAACAATATAAATAGAAACCATGCTTGAATGGTGACATGAATTCCACTCAACCTCATTCTTGTGGATTGATTTATCCTCCTTTGTCTTCTATCTTCATATCTTCTTCTTGTGAGAAGTCAAGCCTTTCTCCACAAGAGAAAAGGTTGCTTCCTACTCCTCATCCTTTATCTGAGCAAGAGCGCATTTTTTGTGGCTTCTAAAATCCCACTTAATCACTCTTCCTTCTCCCACACATAATAAAATTCATAAACATGATGAAGGAAAACATCCTTTCTACACATACCATCAAGTGCTTGGCCATTCCACTAGAAATGTAAGGCCTTGAAGGATAAAATACAACTTTGTGATTCAGGTGCCATCAAACTCTCGTTTGATTGATGCACATGCCTTTCCTTCACATGACAAGTGATATCGAGGTTCACCTTTATCTTGTATGGTTCTCCTCCCCTACATGTTGGGGGCAATGATAACTCATTTTGGGAGATGTGTGTCCTTCTTAAGGACCCTTTCTCTTCTATCTATCTTTCAATTGAAGCATCCCTTGAGTTGACCCCCCCTCTCCTTTTGAAGGGTTCCTGAGGGACCTCTTTGAAATATTTTCTTCATCTTGATCTTAAAATTCTTCTATGTGTTATTGTTTTGGGGATGACGCATAGTACTAAGAACAACCTTCTACATCGAGGTCTCTTTACTTAGTTGACTCGAATCCTTTATCTTTTTATGTTCTAACATTACTATCTAGTGCAAGTTTTCCTTGTCTAATGCATTGGTTTTGCAGGTCTTCAGCCTGGGGGCAAGCTTCCATGGTTCGAAGAGTTATTTGCTTCCTATACAGTATCCTTTTGGCATATGATGTTATTTGTGTTTAGTATATTTCCTTTAGCATGCATATTAATGTAAATTCATATGCCCGCTAAAGTGGGGGAAAAATGTATAAGAGTAGAATTGCACCTTTGCAATTTTGCTTACATTCTTGTGTCCATGATAGGGAGGGTTGGATGGAAACACTCACTGCTCCATGCTTTGGATCTTGTTTAGGAAGACCCTATGGTGTCACACTCCACCACCTTAACCTATTGGACCTACTACTTGTGTAGACTCCCCTGGTTCACCTTGCCAAACCAACTATCAAGTCATATCCTGTCAACCAAGTCAAACTTGGTATCAAAGCTCTAACTCTTCCTTAGCCTTTAATCTGCCCTAAAGACTAATAACACCTCAACTTTCAATTAGACCTTGCAGGGGTATAGAGATGCCTTCAATAGTTTCTAACCATCCTCCTAGGGTTTTGGAAGGTTCACAACACTCCACCCTTTCATCGCTTTCACCAAACCCTCATCTAGGGTTAAAAAGGCTACTAGCCAAGAGTCCCAATTAGGCCTCCATCTCCAGGTAAACTGGTCTTAGCTCAAAAATTTTCCAAGAACACCTCATTCTTTCTTTGAGTTCCTTGGTTCAATTGCATATCTCTCATAGATTTTTGGGGTTTTGGGCCTTTATCAACCATACAAAGCCAAATCTTGAAAATGTGAATAAACTAGGGTTTTAAACCATTTTATGGTTTCCTTGAATCTGAAAAGCCTTTTCACTCACCAAAAGAATTATTGGAACCTCCTCCTACTTACCAAACCTTGGTAAGACCTTCCCCTATCTTCACAAAAAGGAAATACAGCAAGAAACAATCATCCCTGTAAATTAAGTGCCTTGCACTCCTTGTCTTCCCTAGCCGGACTCTGCTTGGCTCGCCTAGGGCAAGACTTTGCTGACAACTTTCATGCTCAAACCTACCCTAGAACCTACCATATGTACACACATGGAGTCTAGACACTGTTCCCAAAAGGCTATACAATTTGTACGGTGGGAAAGTGGCCTAGCACTCCATTCTTTCCAAACTGTTTGGTTCAGACCAGCAACAGGGTTAAAGCAAGAATATTTACAAAAAATGATTAAAAATGAATAAAGGAACTAAATAATGACACACAAGATTAGAAGACTAACAACCCTACATCCTCCGTACAAAACAGTAATAAATTCAATCCATTAAAGCTCTTCCTTGAAGCAAAATCAGAAAAATGATTCACAAAACATTGTCTTACTTCCAATTCACAAAGTTTTCTCACAATGCTAATGCTTCCAACCCTATTTCCAGGTCAAGGCACACCTTAAATAGGTTCCTCAATCAGTTATCCTCCCTTGGTCGGACTTATTAGTTACATAATGGCAAGAGTTGTAAAATGCACTGTGTTTTTCAACTTTTGCCAATGTTTAGAAAACTAAGTTGAGTTCCTAAACTCATCCATCCTTTTCACTTCTTATTCTACTGATCACAACAGATCAAGACTTATTCATAAACCTCAAATTCTATCTAAATGGTCAACATGACCTTCAAAATAACACATCAAAACAAAATTCAATCTAGACTGCTTAAATGCCTATTGTTTCCTAGGTGCTCCTGCACCACTCCGCTTTAGTGTCCACTCCCTTAGCATCTTGAGTAGGCTCATTTTAGCTCTTGCATTAGCCTTTTCCCTTCTCAGGATGCTCCAACACCCCTTTTCAGCAACTACCCTTGCATGTTAGCTCTTCGTTGAACTTTGCACTTTTCTCATTCACGTTGTTTTGTAGCGTGACATGTCTAGACACTAGCATGCCGCACAGACATTTGCGCGCCGCACTAGCATCCTACAACATTTAAACACTCAAGCAACCATTTTTGAGCATGCTTTCAACTTTTCACCTCCTTTGGTCAGTGGTAACGGCTCGAGATGCTTTGAAACGGCCCAGGAAGCTTCTTTTCCCTCCTTAAAAGTCCTCTTTTCACCTCATTTGCAACTTCTTCTACTTCTAGCTTCATTCTAGCATTAGCTTTGGCATTCCTCTCTTGTCATCTCACTTGCACAACTCCATACAGCTTACCATAGTAGAACCTTCAAGTTCTCTTGGCACTACTCTTTGTATCCCACTTGGCTCTTGCATCTATTTCCCTTGCTTCATGCTTGTGAGCATCTTGGGATTCCATATCCCCTACTAGTAACACGTTTACTTGGTGATACGGGTTCTCGTCCTCGAGCGGGGTTTGCTTTTATCACCTCTTTTGTGATACAGGTTCTCCTCCTCGAGCGGGGTTTACTTTTATCACACGCTTATTTGGTGGTGTGGGTTCTACTCCTAAGCGGGTTTTACTTTCACCACATGCTTTGTTCACTTCTCTCTTTCTCTCTATCTTCTTGGCTATCCATGGAGGTGGGAACACCAAAACGGGGGTTTGATTGAGGCAAACCCCTATACAACCCCAACATTCTCTCCAGATATTGCACACATAGGTTTTGAATACATTCGTTTGGTGGAGGCTTCATCACTTTCGTGGTTGTAAGTATTTCTTTCCTTTCTTCTCCTTATCTTTATTATTTACTCTTTACTTTATCTTAGTTGTATCACTTTCTGTTATTTTCTTGCATTCTATGGTTTTTTGCATTGAGAGTAGAAGTGGTCATTTGGGCACTTTCTGAGGTAAACTTGCTTTCTGGCCTGTATGAGATGCCAGCACGTCTCTAGGATGCCAGCGCGCCACGCTGTCGTCCGTATTTTGCACTGGCGTCCTATGGCCCAAAGCTTGTCATTTTTTCCAAAAAATCTCTGTGACCTACTCTTTCTGATTCTAAAACTCTCACCACTGTTCCATTGAGGTAGTTTAGGACAGTTTTCCCCATGAGGCTCTCTGAATGGAGAGAACTCGTGAGTAGAAAATCCCCCTATATTACAGGTTGCTAATCCTCCAAAAGGATCAACTATTTGGAATTTTCTAATTTCTTTCATAAAATTAGTAAGTTCATACATCCCTTGGGAGGTAAATAACGGTCAAAGGGTTAACTTTTGGATGGATTCTTAGAATGGTAATCTTCCATTGCAGAATATTGCAGAACTTCTCCCAATAATGGAAAATTTAAGAGATATTTGGGGAGACAATTTGTTGAATTATATTCATTTGGTGGATCCCAATTCGGGTAAGGTAACTTGGAAGATAATTTCACATCCTTCCCTGTCTACTCATCACTGCAGTGTTCTACAGAACATACTGAAAACAAGGATGGTGTATCTTTCTCCCAAATCGGATAAATTAATATGGGTTCCCTCAAAACATGGAAATTATATGGTAATTCAAGGATGCAAGGCATTAAATAAGGAATTAGGCCATCTTCTTACCCAAAGGGCTTATTCATTCTAATGGGATAATAAAATTCTCCCCAAGGTAGGAAGTTTCGCATGGCTAGCATTGAAGAAACGTATATTAACCAATGATCAACTAGCCAAGCTAAGAATAGTGGATCCCTTTATGTGTCCTTTGTGCAATGAGAAGTTAGAAAATTTTGATGATTTATTTTTCAATT
Source organism: Sequoia sempervirens (assembly GCA_007258455.2). Classification (NCBI taxonomy): domain Eukaryota; kingdom Viridiplantae; phylum Streptophyta; class Pinopsida; order Cupressales; family Cupressaceae; genus Sequoia; species Sequoia sempervirens. Next base: position 187,121,137 of record VDFB02358134.1, on the reverse strand, counting down.
GTAATTTTTCATAACAAAGTTGGGAGTTTATTCTTAATAAGCTCAATTTGTGCACGCCCCTTCCAAATTTCTTATGGGATTTATTCCAAACTTGGCCAATCCTCTACAAATCATCATTTTTTTCTTGCATATGGATATTTTTGCGAGCTCTTGTAATATGGAATCTCTGGTAGGAAAGAAACTTGCAAATCTTTAGGAAAGTATCACATCCGATTAATGTTGTCAATGGAAAAATTGAAAATGCAATTTCTAAGGTAGTAATTGTGAATACTAAAGAAACTAAAGACATCAATTCCTCTTTTACTAGTTGGGATAATACCATTTTATAGAATTGGAAGCAGATAAAAATCCCTTTTCTAGGCAGCTTATGCAATCAAAACCAGAGAAGTGTGACAAAAAGCAGGTAAAATGGAAGACTCCCCAAGATGATTTTATAAAGTTGAATTTTGATGGTGCATCAAAAGGAAATCCGGGGGAATCAGGTGCAGGGCTTTGTTTGTATGATCCCCAGGGAAAGGTTTTAGCTTTATGTTCCAAGTATCTTCATAGAGGATCTAATAATTTAGTCGAAGATAAATCTTTAATATTAGGGTTGGAAATGGCCCTAGAGATGGATATTGAAAACCTCCATATTGAAGGCAACTCCTTACTGATAATTAATGTGACTAAAGAAAAGAACATTCAAAATTGAAGTCTTAAATATATCCTTCAAAAAGCATGGGATCTTCTTGATAAGTTTAAAAGTTACATGATAACCCATACTTATAGAGAGGGAAATAAATTAGCAGATTTTCTAGCTAACATGGGAAGTTCAAAGTAGGAAGTATGTATTTCATCTGATCCTTCTTCCCTTGACAATTTTCCTCACTTAGTTCAAATGATTGATCAAGATATTTTCCACCTTAAGTAAGGGATGCATTTTCGTATCCAACGAGTATGACAACTATATTGGCAAATATAAGCACTACTGAATTTGGCAAGAAAAGATAATTTTTTTAATGTTTGGATGCTAAAATTGGCATTAATTTTCATGATTATGCCTTGGATTTCAACTTTATTTTCTTACACAAGGGAATGATTTTTCCTGACAATTGAAGGTGAATTGGTACGCTAAGGATATTGTCATGTTCTCTAATATGCAGTAAGTGATCTATTCAAAGAAGTGATGGGATAGTCCGTACATACAAACTTTGGCCACACTTAAATTCGCCACTTCTTTGGTGAATGTTGGAGGTTGTATATGCAAACTTTGTCCATAATTAATTTAGCCACTTCTTTAGAGAATGCTAGAGAGTCTCATGATGGTATCTTTATGGTACCTTTCATGTGTGGCGGTACCTCACATTAATCTCTTGTAGGAAATTTAATCCTTTTCGCATGATCTGATATATCTTAAAGGATTTTGCCTGATTAATCTTTTCCCATATGACACAGTTGCCATTATTACCACCAAAAATTGTGTGAAGGGTTCTTTGGGTTTTTAAAAACTGTAGTTTATCATTCATTTTCAATAGTCTATTTCAAGAAGCTTCTGGGAGTGTCGCCGAGTAGCTAATTCTGAATTGAGTAACTAGTGAAGACAAAGTGGAAACATGGCTTTCTGCCCCTAGAATTTATGAATTAACTGCCCTGTTCAATCTTGGGAAAGGCCATTTGAAGATAGCCTTTCTCAGGAGGATTTAAGCCTCATGTTTAAGATGGATTGCATGTGTGAGGAGGATGTTGTATGGTCGGTGCTAGGAATGGAGATCATCAGTTTAAGAGCTCAACGTTTATTATTCCCTTCTTAGGTGCTATCAATATTCTTATCAAATGCTATGGATTTACTTCAATATTTGAGGGAATTAGAGTTAATTGTAGCAAAATTTGTAAACCCTTAGTTCTTTGATAAGAATGATTTGTTGTCTCTTGTGCAAAAATATAATTTGTTCACTGGGGAGGGATACATTGGAGGCTTATTCCCTCATGAGTATGTAAAGGAAAAATCTGGGTTTGAAGAAATAGTCGAAGCTATCAGATTGGGTCTTCAATTTCGAAATGATTATGTTCTATTAACTGCTCTAAAGAAACATGACAACAAAATTTGTGTGTCTCTAGAGTCTAAAATGAAATAAAAAATTTATGCCATTTCTTTCCTTCGGCATCATGTGCAAAAATTGCCCTTAAACCGTTTTTTCTGGAAAAAAGAAAAATTGCAAATTGAGTCTGAAGCCCAAGTGTTTAGAGAATCTCATGATTACCCATGTGTAGAGCATTCCAAATCTCTATGCCAGGGTTTAAAGGCAAGTAGCCGAGTGGAAGTCGTGGCTCAAACAGAAGATGAAGTGGTTCCTTTTACTAGTTATGAATTTTTTGCAAGAGAGGTGCCTCTCTCCAATAAAACTGAGTAGCAGGATGAGCAAGTTATGGCACAGGACTAGAATTCAACCTGTGCAGAGTGAATGGAAGAGGCTAAAAATATGGGTAGTTAAAATGTTTTTGATACAATTTTTTGGTAGGGACTTGGTGTGCACATTTTTGAAAATCATGCCTCTTTTTGCATCAATCATGTATTGGGTTTTTAGTTGGGTTAAGGTGGCAGTATTGTAGCTAGTCTTTTATGAAAATCTGATTATTGATTCCCTACATGCGGGATAATTTTGTAATTGACTGTAATAACTCGAATCAAACTTTTATATCGTTTGGGCTATAACCAGAGGTTTTCTTCCTGGTTCTTTCCTGTTGGTATGCCCTCTGAACCAGGATTATGTATATATTTTAATATAAATTAATATATTATAGTGGCTTGTCCACTTTTTTCAAAAAAATAAATTTAAATATAATATATATTATTTTAAAAATGAATTTGATAATTATCTCTCACTATTAATTTCTCCCTCTCTCCCACTCCTTTTTATCCTCCTTTTGTTTCTTTCCCTTTGTATCTCTTATATTTATTTATCATGCTTTTATCTCTCTACCTCTACATCTATTTGTTTCTATCTCTATTTTTCTTTCTCCCTCTTTATCTTTTTCTATCTCTCTCTCTATCTATCTAAATCTCTTTCTCTATCTTTTGATTCTCTTTCTTTATATATATATATATACATATATATATATACATACATATATATATATATACATACATATATATATATATATATATATATATATATATATAAAATTGCATCTCCATCTCTTTCTTTTTCCTTCACTCTTGCTCTATGTCTATCGAGTGCACATTAAAATAATATATATAAATTACTAATTATAATAATTTTATATTTTTATGTAACATTAATAATATAATTTATATAGATAATTTTAAATGTATTATATTCATATGCTAATTTAATTTGTATTATATAAAAATATTAATTATTACTTATAATAATTTAATATAATTTATATATATAATATTATATACTATAATAAGTATACACATATTATCTATAATGTAATTTGTATTATTTTAAAAAATATTATATTTTAAATATAATAATAATAACTTCTTAGAACACTAACAATACTTTTAAGCTAATACATAACTAAATATTAAGCTAATTATAAATATATAGTTTATAGTTTATAATATAATATAATTATAATATATATAATAATATTATATCTAATATTTAACATAATAATAAATGTAATTATTAAAAAAATTACATTAATTATATAATATAAATTCTAATTCTAATATACTTATATAAATTAGACTTTATAATATATCTGATTATACTTTAATATTAATATAAATATGCATTGTGTATAAGTCATAAAGGGAAGGTGTCATAGGAGTCTATCACATGTCAAGTCTCTTTAATGTGAAAAGTAGTACAAATTTGTGAGTTCTCCGCTCCTTTTTTCACCCGTTTACTTTGGACGGGCTATTTTTTGTTTGGTGAAGGCGGGACCAATCTTTATACAAAAATCTCAATGAGGCAACAAAGTTAGACGATCAAGTGTGCATGCCACTACAAATATTGGAGAAAAGTTATGCCTTTTGTTATGGTTACAAAATCACCTATATTTTCCACTTGTTTAATGCAAGACGAATCAACTGACACTTGTCAAATGTCATTAAACATGTCAAGTTGCAGAGAGCACAACACTATGAGTAACACTAATAGAAGAAAGAAATTCATTTGTGATTGTTGGAGTATGGTCACCCGAGCCTATTCATTAGGTAGGAGCAATAGAGTAATGTTAAGTCAGAGGATCCCAAAGTTCTGGTGAGTGAAGGGCATAAAGTTATCATTGTGGAATACGAAAGAAGGGTACCCATGATGCCATTCACATTGAGCTTGATTATGTTGAGCTACAAGACACAAAGAAATCATCATTGTATTTTTTCCTTGAAACTTTTTGTAAATATTTTGTAGTTGAAAGATATGTGATGTTAGTGGTTGTATTAGTGGCAATAGCAGTAGCAATAATGCCTCAAGGATCAACCATGCTATCCTATAAGTGCCAAAGTTGGGTTTTTTGTTTGTTTGGGATTTTCCTTAAGTAAAACAGGGAAATTTTGTATTTCAATTCATTAGTTTTCATAGGGATATTTGAATTGGAGCCTATTTTGGTTCCCTTTTCTTAGTTAGAGAGGAAGTATATATAATTTGATGATGGCAGGAAGGGATTGGCGTTATGCATGTTGCTTTTCTTCTATTGTTCAGTGGGACTTTGGGTGTACAAAAAAAGTATAACTTCCTTGTTTGTGAACATACAACCCTATGATCTACAATTTCTATTGTAATTTCCTAGAGAATTGCAGTGACTTGCTAAATGTTGGATAATTTTATGGTTTATGCAGTTGATTTGCTTATTATAATCTCATTTTGTTTTGATTTTCTTATTGTCCTATAATTCTTAAAAAAAAAAAATTTGCTTGAATTCTTATTAGTTGATTTTTTAACACCTTTTTGTAAATTTTATAATTTTGTCTAAATATTTTATATTTTTGTTTAAGAAATTCATTTCTTTGGGATCATGATTTTTTTGCATATTGTTTTCTTAACTCTGGTTTGAGAGAGACCGCCTCCCTTGCCGAGACTCCATTATTTCCGGGGAATGGTAGACTACAAGACATAGGCATTTACCAACATATATCTTTTAATCATCATTACCTTGTACAAAAGTGGGGGCAAGGGCTTAATGTGTTTATAGATTCGATTGTTTTTTTGAAAATATTTTCTTGTTGAAGTACGAGCAGGGTTATACAGGGTTCATGGAAGCAATATACTACATTAGATTACATTCAAGGGCTTCACACAATAGGTTTCACACAACGTCAGATACACTGAGATCTCCATACATTTATATGCATATGTATTTGCAGGTCTCCATTAGAAGGCTAGTATGTTATCCATGCCAGCCCTAGCTTTCATGCTTTGTCTTAAGAATAAAACAATGAAAAGTGCCAACTAACTATTGGCGGAAGTTACAATTTATTTATTTTAATAATCTTATATTATTTTGAGGAGGCTAAAGATTCTAGTAATGACAAATATTTTGGCACTGCATAGAAAATCAAGGAAGGTGAAAAGAAAACTTATGATTTCGCTAAAGGTAAAATTTTTCACACCGACGGATGTGAAAAATTGCAAGGATAGACGAACGATTTAATGTTTTGATGGTGACACATTTAAAGCGAGATAAAATAGTAAAAAGCATCGAACAAAGGGAACAATTTTAATCATATTCCATGGTATGATAGACAATATGAATCGTTGACCCCAATTTTAGCTTTCTCTTCTTCACATTAGATACGCCTTCGACGTAAAAGAGAGGAATGCACATGAAGATAGATACATCAAACATAATGATATGGGGGATCACATTACACACGTGCAATCACACAAAGAACATGAAAAGAAAACATAGATGAGACTAGTAAGGAACATGCGAGTCAACCTATAGCAGATCTTCCACATCCCAATCTTGTTTAGTATATGCGGAAGGCGGACAACTAGCCAAAGGGACATCAAGTGCCAAACTAGAACAAGCACCAAGTTCAACACACTTATTAGAAGGATTATCGTTTAAGCTCATAGAAGATGGAAACAATGAATTCAACTCATTATGCACTTATTCATCTATTTTTGCAATTTCATTATCATCATCCAAGTTAATCACAATAGGTCTAATGAAAATATCCATAGAAGGTTGTTCTTTATATTACGGTGAAGGTGGAGCGGCATCATGCCTTGCTTGAGACAAGTTTAGATTTTGTTTTTCTGCATCATTCCTTTCTTCTCTTGCTTGTAACAAGTGAGCAATAGCACGATGTCTACGCTTACACTCTCTAGCATTTCGGTTTCTTTTCATTCAATTTTTGAGTTGTGATTGTGTAGGATTGGGTTTGTCAACCATAGGTTTCTTTTCTTTCCTTAAAGGAGGAATGAAAGGAACCTGGGAGGTTGTTCAACCACTTTCTCTTTATCTTTGTAAACTTGTTTGACTTTGGGATTTTTTTGATTATCTCATGGTCTCTTATAGGAAATAGGTAAAGGATTTGTCATAGGTTGGTCTTGGTTACTTGGGAGAGTTTTCAGTTTAGTCATGGTTTCATCAAGGATAGGAGGTTCAATCATGGGTTGAGGCATATTAGTAAGGGATAATTTTTTTATGCGCTTTGCCTTAAAATTTTAGTAGGATTGGAAAAATAAGTCCTCACAGGGCCTAATAGGCTCAATAAGCTCGAGCCAAAATAAATCCAATGATAAATTCCTATGGGAAGACATAGGATTAAAGCCATTATGATGCACAATAAAAATTTCAATGTCAAATGGAAACTTTAAGAATCTATGCTCAACCAACGGGACAAAATTCAGGAGCGAAGCCATGGATAACCTAACTTCACACGAAATTGGTCCAAAGTCGAGATGATGGTGAATGAGACACTTAAGTTTTTTGGTCCAACTTTTAGGGGTGGAATTATCAAGCCTATAGTAGGGCAAGAAAAACCATTATATGTTTTGATCCATGCTTTCAGTTTTTCATATGTACCTTGATAAAGCTCATGCACAAATCATAATTCTTCAATGATCACGTTCTCTACACAAATGAGATCAATTAATATCTCGTTAGTAGGCTTGTCATTTATTCTTCCAACTATGTAAAGAGGACCATCGGGTGCATGTTTAAGTATGTCTTGTTGTGAGAAAGAAATGTCAAGCGACATCTTAGTTAGGCCCTTATGAGGTTTATCTTCAATAAATCCAACAAGATTGTCCATTTTATTTTCCACATTGTCTTTTGTACTTTCATCATACATGTAAACATTCATCACATCGTTCTTTGTTTCACTAGCTTTGACAAAGGAAATATTATGATTCAGCATAGGATTGGTAAAGATTTAGAAATTTTGATTAGGAGGGGCTACAGACTTATTATCTTCATCATGAACACCTCTAATTTGAATATGATTAGAATCAATGAGGTCTTGCACAAGATATTTTAGATGCTTACAAAATTTTGTATCATGTCCATTTTGTCGATGAAAATGACAAAAAGCATTTGGTCTATAGTTTGAAGGTAAAGGATTAGTAGGATCAGGAGCTCTAATGGGAGGTAAGGAAATCAAATTCTTATCTAAGAGCTACAACATGATATTATGAAAGGTATTAGGTAGGGGTGTAAACTATCTATTTCTATCCACAAAGGCATATGGTTTTCTTGTCTTTATAGTATCCACTTAGGTATCAACATGTTGATTTGGTTTAGGGGGATTGAGTTGTAGAAAACCCTTATTTCAGATGTTTCTTGAAAGGTTGATAGTTGGTTTGAGCTGTGGATTCAGACTTTTCAGCACGGTTAGAGGGATTTTTCACTTCACGACTATTAATCAAATTATGATAATCACGAAGGGATATACACAAGTGTGTGAAGGAAGGAAACCTTAACATCTCAATCTTATCTTGGATTTTGTCTTGCAAATTGGAAATAAAAATTCTTTGAAGGTCAACATCAAGGATCTTAATGTTTATTTAGGAATAAAGCATTTGGTATCGCTCTATGAAATCAGTGACCTTTTCATCCTCCTTTTTTTTACATGTTATCAAATCAACTAAGGTCATATTATGACCCATGTGAATTTGGAAGTGGTTGTAAAAGGCATCAATAAGTTCATTGAATGATAAAATTGAATTATTCAATAGGGAGAAAAACCACTCTAGAGCAGTATCTTTCAAGGATCTAGGGAAGAGCTCAACGAAGAGTTTATCTTCAAAAATGAAGTCACTACATAAGGTTGTGTAAGCAAAAACATGGCTAATAGGATCTACTTTCCCACCATATTTCTCAAACCTAGGAACCTTTATACCTTTTGGCATTTGTGTTCTCAATATCTCCAAGGATAACATATTGGTTTTTGATGTATTGTGAAGGTTAGCCATTATTGTTTTGATTTAAAGTGGTGATTTTTGTTACTGAAGGGATGAGACATTTTGCAAAAGTGTGTTAAGATTGTATTGTTGATGGTGTTGTGAGATGGAGGTGAATAAGGTGGATTTGTGTATGTATGCAAAGGGAAAGTGAATTTTAAATTTGTGAGGGGGAGTGGATGAGGAGATATGAGATTTGAATGCATAAAGCTAAAGGGATTCCCAATGGAGATAACTAAGGAAGTGTTGACATTGCTAGTAGGTTGGATGGTTGTAGTAACATGAGTACTAGTGTAGATAGGAATATAGGTAAGGGTTGTGGAAGGAGGGATTGGATTTCCACCTTTACTTTGAGTATACCCAAAAGCTTGAGCACAACTAGTCAATGTAGGAGCATGTTTATCAACAATATGAACTAGACTTCACACAATCTCTATTCCATGTTCATTTTCAAGCATTTTCCTCACGTTATCTAAAGAAGGAATGTAACTACTAGCAATGTTTTTGAAAGTCACAATTTTTTTCAATTTCTTTGTTTCTTCATCTATTCTTCTTTTGTTTTCTTGTGGGACATTAGCAACCATTGTTTTGACATCATGCACATGAGTTGTGGGTAGGGAAGTTATTGGAAATGAGGTATGAAAGCTATGTCCATAAAGGGTTGACTAGTGTCAACACTATGAGTGAAAGAGTTGGAAAACCCAAGATCCACGATGAATGGTGTATCGCGAGATGACATGAGTACTGGAAATAGGATACCAAGTTGTAAAGCTCATATAAGTTTCACAAACTCGGTATATACCCAAACATGGATAGAAGGTAAAATGCAATGAAGTAACCTAGGATGTAAAGTGCAATGCAACTATGTAAAAGCAATTTTCAAATTCTAAACAAGATATTTTTGTGATTATGCTATGTAAAAACTTGAAAATGATGTCTTGTAAATGCAATTTTGAATTCCCACAATGCACTGAATTTATCCAATTAAGCTTAATATTGTCAATTCCAAGTAACAAAAATTTTGCAAACGGAAACAAAAAATTGAAAACAACAACATAAAATATAGAAACAAAGGTTTTAATGCCCAACAATTTAGGAAACAACCCTAATCAAGGACTCATTCGCCCTTGGGTGAATGGGTCCTAGCTTAGGGTTTTGAAAATTGTTTTTACACGTTTCTGAGTTAATTCTTGTGGTTTCCAAATTTTGGTTTTAGATAGTGAGTTACAGTTTCAAATTTTTGTGAAATTAAGCTTGAATGCAAATGCAAAATATGACTAAATGACAAACTAGGAGACCTAATATGATGTGCAATTTTGATTCAATTTTCAAATGTAAATGAATGATGATGCAATGTTATGTAAATGCTTTAAAAAATGATTGATTTTTTTAATATTTTTTAGATTTTAAAAGATGCAAAAATGCAATCCTAAGACCCTAAATGAGATGCAAACTAATCAAAATTAAGAAACCATAAATGATATTCAATTCAATGCAATGAAATGCAAATGAATGCAAGATCTAGATCTAGGGCTGAAATAGACTCCAAAATCAGATAGATACAATGCTCAAAAGTCGAGTTCACCAAAATAAAATAAAGAAAAATAGGATGCTAGGGTTTTCCAAAATGGAAAAATGGATCCAAAGAGGGAAAGGGGGTCCCACTTCTCTAATTTCATTAGGAAATGAGATTCACACAATGAAATGATTATCAACCCCTAGGAGAGTTAACTCAAGGTGTGAATCTTTAGATTTCCTTTTTTGAGTCAAGACGGGGGTCCTAGTCGAACAACACTTTGGGGAGAAAAACTAAAAATAGTAAATCAACACCAAATTGGAATCTAACACTTGGAACAATAAGATTAATCTCCATACTGATAGAACCAGAAATTAGATCATAGATTAGAAAAGGGAAAAATGATGTTTACCAGTCACCAAAAGTTAGTTTTTGAAGTTGATCCAGGACTCATTCGCCTAGGGGAAAATGGGTCCTGAGTTAGGGCTTTTTGCAACTTTCGGGAGCCTCTGCTACTGACCTAAATCTTTGAATTTTCCCAAGTTTTGGTTCAGAAATCTAGAAATAAATTTTGTAGATAAGTTTTCGTGAGATGACAACTTTTGCAACTTTGACAACTTCCTCAAGTTTTCTCTTCAAGAGATCTTCAAGAATTCTTCCATCTAAATCTGCAATCATAAATCAAGAGGAAAAAAATGTTTTTTTTTAGTGAATGGGGGTTTGCCTTGGTCAAACCCTATTTTGGTAATCTAACCTTGAAATGAATAAAAACATGAAAGAGGGAATGAAGAATGAACAAAGTTATGTTACCACTCAACAAACCCTTGCATAAACCTTGGAATGTAGATTTGCAACTTGCATGAAATGGCTTCAATGGATGTGGATCTTGAACTTTGGATCTTGCTTGAAATAATGGATTTGAATGCTTGATGGGATCATGAAACCTACATCACCATATTAGCTCCAATAACATGCATGATGCAAGAAGACTTTGACATGACAATTGGATCTTGATTGTTGCGATAAATCTTCAATTAATCTACCTTTGAATGCCTTGAATTTCTCTTGATCACAAACTTTTCTATAGAAATGCTCACTTCAAAATTGCTAGCTTGCTTGAAAATCTTCTAGAGTGAAACATAGTGAAATAACCTTATATTTATAGGTATGTATCCTTAATTTCCCAAAATTCAAATATCACAAGCCGATGTTGAAATATAGATTTGAATATGTTAAAATGTTGCCAAAAACATAATTTAAATGTAGGTCCTAGGTCTAAGGGAGGACCAATTCGCCCATGGGTGAACGGGTCTCAGGTCCCTAACCTAGGACACACATTGCTCAATGTGAAGTGTTATGTTTAGGCATTAATGAATGTTGGGTTTCCTCTTCGAAAAAAGTAATTAAATAGGTTTGATAAATGAATTAAAGGACCAATTAAGACAAAAATAAGCTCAATTAATTAAAGGATCCCTAAATAAGTGTGGAAGTGTAAATAAATACATTTTACAACACTAAATTAAAGCACAATTAAGTCTAAATTAACATTAATTCCAGATTAAGTGTGAAAATGTAAAAGGGATACATTTTTCTACACTACACCATAGTTCATAGGGAGTCTTTGAACTATTTGTTCTTGCTTGAACTATGTTAAGTATGTAGCCTATAGTATGTATTGCTTCTCTCTAGTAGACTTTTGGTAGGTTTGCTTCTTTCATCATTATTCTTGCAGCTTCCTGAATAGTCCTATTCTTTCTTTCAACCACTCCATTTTGTTGAGAGTCCTAGGGGGAAATAAATTCCTCCTTATTCCATGATTCTCACAAAAAATGTTAAACTCATTAGAGGTTAATTCTCCACCTATGTTAGATCTCAAACATTTTATTTTCAAATCCATTCTATTTTCAACCATAAGTTTGAATGCTTTAAACTTATTTATAGTTTCTAATTTTTCTTTGAGGAAAGTAACCCATATTGTTCTAGAGTAATCATCAATTAATAGTATGAAATACTTGTCACCTTGAAAACTTATTACTTTGTTAGGACCACAAAGATTTGTATGCACCAATTCCAATAGTCCGGTAGTAGATTATTCTTTGACTTTGAAACTTCTTGCTTGCTTCCCAATCTGGCATTCCTTACAAATAGCATTGATAAGATTTGTAATCTTTAGAAGATCTCTCACAACTTGAACTGAACTGATTCTTACCAGGCTAGGCATGTGCAGGATCATCATGGAAAAAACAGGCCCTTAAGTGGCAAAAAATTCAGAAAAATCATAGTTAAGCAACTTGATGTAAAAATTTGAATAAGTTGTCTATATTATTTAAAAAATATGTAAGAACAGAATCTGTAGAAAATTGAAGGTAGTTTCTAAATTACTAGGTTTATTTTTAAAAAATAAAAATCTATTTGGTGAAAATTTGAAATTTCAATGCAGTAGTACTTAAATTTTAGGGAAAAAATAAGAAGTAGGTGTTTGTCTAACCAACCTAACCACAATAAAATGATAATATTTTTTTATAATATTTTAGACATAAGTAGAGGACTCATGTCCAGATGTGATGCATATTTTTTTGCAATTTTTTTTCAAGTAAATAATTAATTATGAATTTTTTATTAAATTTTTTTAAAAATATAAAAAACTCATATGTCTGACCACCTTAACTTGGTCAAAACTTCATGAAATTCAATTTTTCTTTTTTAAATCCTATAGTATGCGAAGCATAGAATGTGATGCATGTTTTGGATTCAAAAAATGTGATACCGTTTGAAAGCTATGGATGTTTTTCAATCAGCCTATCAATCAGTACTTTAGTCATAATTCAAATAGAAAATGAATAATAATTATTTATTAAATTAAAAGTAAAGCATAATTTATATTGGTGGAAAGATGATAATCTCCTTTAAAAACCCTTTTCATTTCATTAATTTTGGGAAAAAAAAGTCGTTAGCCACATACCCTACAAATACCCATCATATTGCCACTTTTTGGCCCATCATGATCTTGCACATACCCGGTTATCAAAATTGATGTGACACATCATTTTATGTCATAGTCAACTTTCATTGATTTGAGTCATAAAACAATGACCATCAACACCTTTGAGTTGATAAACATTTCCATCTGTCTTTTTTCCAATAACAACCATAGTTCCATAGCCTTTTCTGATCTCACAACCATCATCCTGAAACATAAGATTATATCCTTTACTAGACACATTTTTCCAACACTCAAGAGGTTATACCTTAGGCCCTTAACATAAAGAACATCATCTATATTATGCTTTCCATCAAAACAAATTGAACACTTTCCACATATCTTAGCATATGTATCATCACCAAACTTAACTTGACCTCCTTCATATCTTTCAAGTTTAACAAACTTACTTTTGTCATTGGTCATATGAATTGAGCATCCACTATCAATAATCAAATAGTTTTTCTCCTATATAGCATGAAAAGAAGTCACCATAGTTCCTTTAGCATTATTCCCTACTTTCAGAGCATTTCCCTTCATACATCTCTTAGCTTGTTAGCATAATTAGATTCAACATTTATAGCCATGAACAAGCATTCACTATCCTCATCATCTGCATAATCAGATTCATCATCAAATATATTGGCATCTTCTCTAACATAACTTTTCTTAATTGTTTTACCTTTGTTCTCCTTGTTCTTCTCATTTAAAGCTTTGTTTGGACATCTTGAAGCATAATGACCTATCTTTCCACAACTGAAATTTTTGAAAGGTAGCTTACCTTTGTATTTTCCAATACCCTTTTTCCTTCTTCTCACAAATTTTGCTTCTATATCATCAAGATCCTCCTGATATGATTCCTTAGTCTGTTTTTATTTACCAACCTTAAAAAAAGTCTCAACTTTTACATTACTTGGACCAAATTCTCTCATTTCAAAAGAAAATAAAGTACCATACAACTGATCTCTAGTATATTTTCTTAAATCTTGAGCTTCCTCGATACCAAAAACTTTATAACTATAAGCTTTAGGAAGAGTTCTTAGTACCTTATTTACCACTTCTTCTTCAAGCTTTCCACCAAGACCTTTGATGGAGCTAACAATTTCTTCCACCTTTTGCATGTAGCTTGAAGTGTTTTCATCTTTTGACATCCACATGTTCTCAAATATGATCTTTAGATTCTACATCTTAGCTTGCTTGACCTTATCATCTCCTTCATAAATACTTTCCAACTTTGTCCATATCTCTTTAGCAGTTTTCAAATTCATAACTTTCACAAGTTCAGTATTAGAAAGACCACTTAAAAGAGCATACCTTGCTTTACCATTATTTTCATAGGCCTTGATCTCATCACCAATACTCAGACCATTTGTATGAATAGTGCATATCTAGTCACAACAAACTTCCAAACTCCATATCCAAGGGATACTAGAAAACCTTCCATCCTTGTCTTCTAGAATGCATAATCTGATCCATCAAACAAAGGAGTGTCTCTCTTGTGCACCATCCTAGATCTACCTCAAGCGGTTAAGCTTTCTTCCAAGGAAACTTGCTCTAATACAAATTGTTGAATGCACAAGACAATTGAGAGGGGGGGTGAATCAATTATACATTATAAAATTATAACCCTCTTTAACATTTAGATTTGCATTAGTCCATAAACCCTTAACAACAAATTAAACCCTTATTATGCATTAGCAGAATGTAAATATGGGGAACAGTAAGGAAAACACATCCAAACACATGAGAACACCATATTTACGTGGAAACCAAAGAAGGGAAAAACCACAGTGAGAATTAGCTCACAATATAAAGTAATTGCAAGACTGAATACAATAGGCTTGTTGTTAGAGGGCTTATTGCCCAAAAGAAAGAACGACTCACTGCCAATGGCTCACTACCAAATTACAAAAAAGAAGAAAGAAGATTGTTATAATGAGAAATTCATCTCAATGCAACAGAAAATTCCACCACAGCATCATCAACACATTCATAGCTTTTCTAAAGATAGCAAGCACCTTCTACTCACTGCTTCAAGTAATCTAACTCATTAAAGCTCGAACTTCACTTCAAAAATTTGCACTTTACAACTCTACAATTTGCATCACACACATCACTCACACATCCTCCATCAACACAACACTTATTCATGCCTTCTTCAATCTTGAAAACATTCTCCAAGGTCGGCTATGCACTTGAACCGTGCAAATTCAAATTAGGTCGGCACCAAAACATTCTCACAGTGGAAAGGAATGAAGGCAAACCACATGACACCTTAAATCAGACCTAAATCCACTCATACACGCCACACCATGCTTCCACAATCACCAAAGAAATCTATAATTAGTGGAAACACCCATGGTCGGTCAAACCTATGTAAACACCATTAAACAATTAAAGGCATGCTTCCTTTAACTCACCCGAAGAACAAACTCACCCTGTACACCCAGTTAACCTTTTACATACTATAACTCAAGAAACTAACTTGCAGAGCACCAAACCATGAAAAAATTCAACTAAAGATAGATATAAGTAATATCAACACACTTCCAGAACTGCAAGACAAGAAACTACTCTACAGAGAAATGCAGAGAAAAACCACTTCTCCCAGAGATCGCTACAACATACAATTCACACACAGGTGAACACAAATTTCACTGCACAACAATCCAAGATAGGAAACTCTGGATACAACACCCATGAACGCCTCTAATCAACATATTTGAACCACACAAGCAAATCTTCAACATAGAAGAAATGCGGAGAAAATCCAGAACACTACTTTGTCACACAGAACCTCTCCAGCACAATGTTTTCTCTTTTCTTCAAATTTTATCAAAAGCACTTGGAAACCAAGCACCACAAACACATTCTCATCACCTGCGACACTTCCTCATTGCAACCAAACCAACTGCAACATAGTAACTCAGCCATACACATGCTTATCAAAGCAAAACTAGAGGTTGCCACTAGTGACACTAGTAATGACAACATAATGAAACTAATTAAAGCATCATCACAACCTCTCAACCATAAATGCAACAACTTACACTTCTAACAATCACCAACAGTATGAACTAGTTGACATCAATGAAAAAACCAACTACTCATACTTGCAACAAACTTAAATTAATTTAGATTAATTCAAAAAAATCTTATTTTTCTATATAGTTGTGCATTAAACATGGATTTCAAATAGATGATAATTTCAACTCTGAGTATAAATGTTATATCTTTAACTCTTTTGTATTGCTTAATTTAATATAGAAAGAGTACAAAGAAGATTCATTGGTATAGTAATGGGAACATAAAGTGCATTTTCTCTTCAATATTTTGAACTAGTTGATTTGTGAAATGTTGAAACTAATAAAACATTGTTTTAACATTTGCTTCTTGATTCATGATACATCAACTATGAAAGTTAGGGCTTGTAGAGAAAAATAATATAACTAAAGTTCTTTTTAAGAAAAGGAACCCCAACATTATCTCCTATGTGTAAATAGTCAAAAGAAAAAGGCATCTTAATTTCAAATATTAAATCTATGTAAATAATATATTAATTTTATTTGTGATCAATAAGTTATTTGTAAGCAATTCAATTAGAAATACAAATATATATTTTTTAAATAGTGTTTTTTGATAATTGAATGAAGATAAAACATTATAACATAAATATTATACTATCCAAAAATTCTAGTCAAAACCTAAACTTGATACAACCCTATCTTCCTCCAAAAAATTTATAATTAATTCATTTGATACTACCATTCTACTCAAAATCTAAATTTAATACAACCTTATCTTCCATCATTTTTTAAAAATAATTAATTCATTTCAAAAATCTATACTTAATATAAATTACTTAAATATACCATATATCACATTTAACCCTTATAAAAACAATTATTCATTTCAAACTACCCTTAAAAAAATTATGTTGTATAATAAAAATACCATCCAACCATCAGATTTGACCCTTGATCCCACCGCAGAAGGATTAAAAGTGACAAATTCGAACACTCCCAAGTGATTGGATGTGCAGGGGAATAGGCCCCATAACCTAAGTTTTAGATCAGATGTCTTGCCGTTGCTGTATTACTAAATAACCATACATATAAAATATCTATAGCGATGTAAAAGCGCAGATTTCCCATTAAGTTTTTTAAATGTTCAAGCAAACGGGGTTCCCTCTGCTTCTGGTTGTTGGACAGAGAGGGGGCTCATCTGTTGGATTAAATGTCCTATCATTTCAAATTGATGATTCACATAATTGTAGGTTTTGATGTAAGAACAAATCTATATAAGAAGTTCAATCAAGATTCAATTCCCCACAATTACGTCGGAGGCAGGGTATTATACCAACCTCCACACTACAAGAAATGTTTATGTGGTATCATTCTCTGCTCTTGCTTTTAACTCGCGAGAAATAAATAACTTCATGAAAACATTCAGCCATGACAACTCGAGCAAAAATCTATCAGATTTCCCTTAGGAAAGTAAGGAATAATGAGGCCATTCGAGCTTCGCATAGCTGTATAATCTTTGAGTATCTTTTCCGTAACTTCTGAAACTACAGGAACAAGAATATCACTGCTATCAATTAAGCTGCGAATATCTCTAGGTTGGTCATCCTCCCTGCTCCTCCATATACGAAGCGACTCGGTGCAGCGACTTCGATCATCCTCCCCGCATATACGAAGGGATTTGTTAAGATGGCCCATCAATGTTTCCCCTACCTCTGTTGCGCACTCGTAGAAACCAAGGTAGACATTAAACTCCTTCTGCACCAGGCTTCGTAATCCGGCGCTTCTGCAAAATTTAAGATCCCTTTACTCGTTACTTTACCATGAGACAACATTTGAAACAATTCAATAGGAAGATTTGTTCTTTCAAAGTTCTTAAGTAGAGTCTCTCAACATCAAATTAAATGCACCTACAAATGATCTTTTACCTGTTTAACTCCCTAAGCTGAGCTATCTTGGCAACGGTATGATGAAAGCTCCCTAGGCCTGAGCACTGATGAAGGTTTAATAAATTAAGCTTTGGTAACTTGCCCAGCGTGTAAGGAAATCTTTCTAGACCTGAACAACGATGCAAGTTCAAAGTACCGAGTTGTGCCAAGCCGCTAATTGTGTTGGGAAGAATCCTTAGACCTGTACATCTGTACAAGTTCAACCATTCTAGTTGAGCCAAATTACCTATAGTGCGGGGAAGGCTTTTTAGATCTGCACAGCAGCCTAAACACAACACTTTTAGCTGCACCAAGTTGCCAAGAGTATCAGGAAGGCTTGTTAAACTTACACAGCCACACAATTTGAGCTTCTTGAGTTGTGACAGGTTACCGAGTGAGTTTGGAATTGTTTTGAGAGCTTTATTATTCCGTATGTACAAGCATTGAAGGTTCACCAAGTTGTCGAGGGTGTTTGGGATTTTCGTGAGACTTGCACAGTCCTGTAGACTTAAGATCCTGACTTGGGACCAACTGCCATCCAACTGTAGGCTGTTTCTTGACATTATCCATGTATGCCTATCACTTACAAATTCACAATTTCTAATTTTTATCCATATCAAATTCGGAGCTAGCTTTACAATGTTGCCCGCTACTTTTGTATTTTGCAAAAATAGGTAGCGCAAAGATGGCATGCTATGCAAGCTAATAGGTTCTCTGCCATTCTCCCCTGTGTAAACAAGCATTTTCACTGCCTCTGCTCTGTCTCTGTTCAAAGCTTTGTGTGCCCCCATAGGCAGCCACAGTCTGCTATTATTATCATTCTGCTCTTGAATTCCTCTTCCCATTTCCCGCAGAAGGTCATGCATGTGGAATGAATCAGTATCTTTACTGATGTTTATAAGCATTTTCAGCGAAAGATTCTTGATGGCTGTTTGAACTTTATTTGGGTATAAAACTTCCCAGAAAAGATTAGCGTCTCTTTTGCTTTCACAAACAAAGCAGCAAGCTATATCCAGAAAAATTTCCTTCTCGACATGGCTAAGTCCATCATAACTGGTTTGAAGGATTCTAAATACGCCTGGATTTTCTCCAATGTTATGGACAGCTTCTTCCCAACATTGGATGTCGTTGGGCTCCTTCTTATCAAATAGTTGTGCTCCAATGACTTCTAATGAAAGAGGATGCCCTCGGCAGGCTCTTACAACTTTTGCAGAAAGCTCTCTGTAAGGGGTCTCCGGGAGTGCTCTAGAGAAAGCATGCCAACTAAACAACTCGAGAGCTTCATCCTCCCCTAGTCCGCTCATTTCAAAAACGGAGTCGACCTCAGCAAGATTGAGTATGTGTTGGTCTCGGGAAGTAATAATGACTCTACTACCATGCCCAAACCAATCCCCATACACCGCATGCAGCTGCATTCTATCATTCACATCATCCAAAATCACAAGAGCCCGAACTCCTCGCAACCGATCTCTAATCAGAGATCTTCCTTCATCGACACTTGATACTTGTATCTGGTAATTTACCAAACTCCTTAACATTCTTCCCTGCAACTCCATTAGTTTAGTAGTGTTCTGTGCAGCAGCTCCAATGTTGAAGAGAAAGCAACAGGTATCAAATCTGCGATAAATTTCATTGTAAACAGCCTTGGCAAAGGTGGTCTTCCCAACACCGCCTATGCCGCTGATTCCCACTTTCACCGAATGTATGTTCGTCGAGCTCAGATGTAAACTGTTTATTAGTTCACGCATACCCCTTTCGAGTCCCACAAGATGCGTAGGAACATCCAGCGGAACCCTCTTCTTCAAGATATCCAACACGCCTTTCACAACTGCTTTTACTAGTCTCCCTTCATGCCTGAAAATTGCCTTCTATGTATTAGACCCTATGATGCAAACTTAAAGCTGTAAAAGCTAATTACAAAACTATTATTATGATCATAGAAAGAAAGACATGAAGCATATTAAATTTCACAAATAAAGCCAGCTTATAGCATTCCGAACAGCTATAAGAAGTATTTAATGAATTTATAAAATGAAAAATGTTTCAAAGACAATCAGGGGTTGTATTAGCAGAATGGCATAAGGACAGCCGGTAAAGCTATCTGAAGGCTGGATATTACTCTTCTAACATTTGAATTTGTTGAACCAGTAATAAAGCTCATGAACTGTTAAGAAAGAAGTAATGAGAAAGAATATCCAAATCCCTAATGCAGATGGGTGCTGCTAGTTATTAATAAAGTGCTGGTGATCATTAGCTCTGTAGACCTTTCGTTGTTCTGCTAAGTCATAAATTATACAATAAATACCCCTGCTATCCTAATCAGAAGAGAAAAATAACAGACGAGCTGCTTCTAAATAATTTACCCACTCTACAAATAGCTAATTTATAGATCACATATTTTCACATGAAAGGAAACTTAACCAGCATACTTAAGTCACAATCTCTCTATGATGATCAGATTGAATTGAAAAAAATATAATAAAATAATTATCTTGCAAAACAAATGGCTAATTTAATTTGTCACAGAGGTTTCAAATAAAATAGATTGCCTAGCGAAAATAAATTGCTTACAATTAATGCACACATTTATTCAAGTGAACAGGTAAAGAACAATAGATGAGGATTTGGTAAACAAAATGTTTGCCCTCTAAACAAATGGTTAATATCATGCCAGAGAATTTTTATGCAAAAATTTATACAGCTCAGCTCCCCGAATTCTCACGATGCGAATATATAAAGAATTACTCTGCCAAATTTGTATAATTTAACATAATTTGTCTTTTGGTTTGCTCCTGATTCAATTAATTTTTATATTTGAAAAGGTTAATTAGAGTAATGTATTTAATTTTCAATTTAGGTAGTTTCTCTGTATATACTATATAGCACCTAAATTGTTCTTTCATTACCTGTAAATACAAATGTAAATCTTTCTTTAAAAATACAATAATATTTAATAATAAACCAATTCCAGTCTGCCATATATTTTTAGTCTTGGCCTAACAATCAAAAGAAGATGCAGGCTACTTACCCGAATTCTGCTTCCAGGGACCAACCGGAGAAACAAGAAATTTGATAAAGAGCTCTCTTCCATTCCTCAATTGTATTTTCATCCTGTCGATCTAAATGGCTGTGATGCTTTTGGAATGACTGGGCGAACAGACCTCCGTTTCTTTGAGGGTAGCGAACATCACAGGGCGGCACGTCATAAAACAGGGGAATGATGAAGCCATTGGATCTACACATCCGCGCCGTCTCCTCCAGACACCAAGTTGATTCCGCATAGCCTTTGGAAAATATGGGTATGAGAATATCACTTGTTTCGATGGCTGTTTGCAAGCTGGAATCGATGTCTTTGCCCTTCTCCAGTTCTTCGCTATCCAAGAAAACCCTAAGTCCCGCTACAGAGAGAGCTTCGTAAAGATGGTCGACAAAAGTATTTCTCACATCTGGTCCACGAAAGCTGAGAAACACATGAAACTTGTTGTTGGCATCGAAGGAGATATTGGGGGTGGGAGGCTGATACTCCATGATATCTTTTGTAAACGTTCGGAAAGCTTAACAATATGATCTCAAGTGTGCTACGGAAGTACTGATATGCAATCGGTAAAGCAAGGGGGATATGTAAATAAAGTTGAACGCAGTAAAAGACACTGGAATTCGCGTGAAATTTGTGTGGAAATTTCTTGTGAATTTTTAGATCATTCAATAGAACCTGCCTTTGGTTGTAAATTAATCAAAATTCTCCAGTCTTCTACGTCTTGCGCTTTTCGTGGACGCTTGTCCGAGAAGCTATGAAAGTCTCCGACTCTGAGATCAAAGCGGATAGACCTCTGAGATCAACGCGGATAGAGAAGATCGTCATATTTAATAAATATTCCATTTCCATTGACTAACGATAAAAAAATAAAAATTAATGAATTAGGGTTGTGGGGAGGACATAATTATAAAGATATTTAATATATCTTGGCGGGGCATAGTTTATCAAGGAGATTTTTAATTGAATTCATTTAATGAATATACTTAATATTTTTTAATGTCTTTAAAATGCTTTCAATATTATAAAAGCATTAAATGGTTGGGTTCAGGTAATACATTCAATATTTTTGTTTGGGGCATTGAATATTGGTGATAAATTGGTTAGAAAGTTTCTAGTAATATTATTTTTCACTATTGCTTTCATTCGTATAACTAGAAGGTTTGGGTAGAAGGTTGTTCATGTTATCTTGTGTTTGATTATTTCTTGAGAGTGAGCATTGGTTCTCTGGATAGAGCTAGGAGCTTGGAATCGTATTGTATTCATTTTTATTACTAAATAATATGTTAGTTTAGAGCTTTGGAAGTTAAGTTTTTTGGAAAAGTTTTTTCATGGTATATTGATCTCGAATACTCTTGTTTGTGCTTCATTGTGATCTTTTATTATTGGTATTTATTTGTACTTTTGTTATTCTATAATATTTTTTAAAATTATGTAGATCAAATAGCTTGTGATACTCTTCTTGTAGAGTTGATTGTGAAAAATGTTTGCATTATTTCCTTTTTATTTAGTATCAAATCTTGGCTAGCTTATTAGATCCCTGTGAGGAGAAAGTAGGCCTATTTTTGTTAATATTTCGTTGAGTGAAATCTTGTTGTTGTGGTAGATTTCTTTAAGTTATAGTCATGGCAAGCACATCTAGAATCATTGTGGAGAAATTCAATGGAGATGAATTTGAGCTTTGGAAGCTTAAGATGGAGGGTTTGTTCAAGGATATAGAGATATATGGGTTGCAATGGTAGCTAAAAATCCAACTAGCATAAAAGATGAAGATTAACATGTGTTTGATTGGAAGGCAATGAATCTCATTACTTGCCATGTCTTGTATATTCAATTCTCCCAAATATTCTGATGGAAATCAATATTAAGAAGCCTTAAGATAGGAAAGGAATTTTATATTAGGCAAAGTCTATAGTGATTTTTTTAATAAAAGAGGTTGTATTCACTAAATAAAGGTGATGATGAATCATTGACTAATCATCAAAATGTGTTTAACACTTTGGTGAGCCAATTGACATTTGTGGATGTAAATATGGATGAGTAGGAATAATGTATTACCCTCATATTTTTCTTTCCTCTTATGATGGTGATCAACAACACCACTTTAATGTTGAAGATTGATGAGTTGGTGGGTTAGTTTATTTCTAAACATATGGGGTAGAAAACTTCATATTACTCAAATATCCCTTGATAATGGAACATCATTCCAACAAAAAGGGGAAAACAAAAAAATGTGTAGATGCTCCAAATTGAGGAGATCTAAGCCTCGTGTTGTACCTAAGGATGGGTGTTAAAAATATGGTAAGTTGGGGCACTTTGTAGGGGATTGGAAGGAGGAAAATAAGGATTAAAAATAATATAGGATTTGAGGACCTCCAATGGTGGTGATGAGGATTTTTTTCTTCTAGCTCTTGTCACACATGCAATAAAGGTGCATAACTTATTGACTTGAGAGCCTCCTTTCATATGACTCCCATCAAGGAATGGTCCTCAGATTATGAGAGCATCAATGAAGGTACGTGTACTTAAGAGATAACTCTAATCTCAAGATCATTAGATGAGGTCGATTCACAGTCATGTTTCTAGATGGAAGGGTCAATACCCTCTCTAATATTTTTCACTTCTAGGTCTAGTAA
This sequence comes from Sequoia sempervirens, assembly GCA_007258455.2. Lineage (NCBI taxonomy): Eukaryota > Viridiplantae > Streptophyta > Pinopsida > Cupressales > Cupressaceae > Sequoia > Sequoia sempervirens. The sequence goes on along the minus strand of VDFB02358134.1, from coordinate 187,097,654 downwards.
GGAAACTTCCCATGATGAGTAAGAAAAATGATGTTAATGATGTTTAGATGGTATTTAACAAGGATGTAGAAGGGTGCATGAGGCCATGGTCTTGGCCAAAGGAGTTCAACTATTATAGTTGGATGCTACTATCATTGAATCTAATACTTTGGGAGTTCTTGATTGAAGTTTGCATTAGAATTTTGTATAAATAATTTTGTTATGGCATTGAGCAAATGGGCCAAAATAATGAGAAAACCCTAAGGGCCTTAAAAATTAATAATTTAGTAGAGGAGCCAACTAATCATTTTTTATATTTTAATTTTTGTGAGCATTTCATATATGGGAAAGAAATGAGTTCATTAATTTTTCTATGAACTCTACTATATCTAAAGGGATTTTAGAGTTGATCCAAAATGATTTGTTTGGTCCCATAAATATTATATCTCTTGTAAAACCCTTGTATTGTGTATCATTTATTGATGACTTCTCTAGGAAATCATGGGTGTTTTTCCTCAAACACAAATAAGAGGCCTTTTGAAGGTTCAAATAGTTTGATTTTCTTGTGGAGAATCAATAGAAAGAAAGATCAAGATTTTTATATGAATTGATAATGGGGTAAGTGCAGCAAGATGTGATACGAAAAGGGGGTCTTAAGATGCCACCTTTTTTCTAAAATCAACAAAGTTTGATATTCGACAAGAAAATGAAGATAGTTGACTCAAAATTTGAAGATGCAACAAGAACAAGAGTTGTAGTGCTCTGAGTCTACTTTCTAAATTAATACATTTTTAAAAAAAATGGTGAAGATTAAGGGTTTCAAAAAGGGGGAGCACACAAAGTGGTGTTTTTTTTTCAAAATAATAATAATAATATAGTGCCTAGAGTGCTCCCCCTAAAATGTTAACTTGTTTTGAGAATTTCAAAAATTTCTTCAATGAGAAACTAGCCAACACCATGTAGTTTAAATGCTAGATTTTTGGCTAAATTTTTAATGAATATATAACATTTTACTAATTTTTGAAGTGGACACATCCTAAAAAATAGAAATTTGAGCATGCTCCCCCCTAAACTTTTTGAAAACTAATTGAAATCAATTTTATTTTTTTCAATGTGTAGAATGGAGTCTAGTTTATGAACTTTTTGAAAACTAATCAAAAATCAATTTTATTTTAGAATGTAAAGTATATGATAGCATCGACTCAATGATTGAGAAGATGAAAGTCATTAATGCAAAAGAGCAAGATCCTAAAGAAAAATTCTTCAAAGAACTACATGTAAAATCATTGTAGAGAGATGGAACAAAATGAGCACTCCATTGCATCTTCATTCCTTTGCATTGAGTCCCAAATACTATAGTTCTCAACTCCTTTTTGTGACAACAAGAGTTGCCCCATATAGAGATTGTAAAGAGGCTCAAGGTTACACTTGGCAACACTTCGCAAACTTTTCACTGATCATGATAGACATGACGTAGTGAGGGCTAAGTTCATGGATTTTTCATGCTCCAAAAATTGTGGTCTTGATTCTCTTTGGGACAAGTACATGGTTGATGCTCATAGTTGGTGGTACTTCCATGGCCAAGCATACACTTACCTACAATCTCTTGCAATCAAAATTTTATCCCAAGTAAGTTTTATAGTCAAAATATTTTATCTTTTAAGTTTTGTAATTTTATTTATATTCTAACCATAGTTGGACATCTCAAACTCAGTAAAAACTCGGCAGGCCCAAAAATTTTGACTTGGCAAAAACTCAACAGAAAACTCAACAACTTAAAAAATTGCTTAAATTACTTTAGAAACACTTATTTTTGGGTAAAATTCATTGAAAAAATGTAACTGACAAGTCACAGGTTCTCCCTCTCTTTCTTTTGTTGGCCTTTGCATGTGGTGAAAATAGGTTCCTTTGGCTACAATTTATTGTGGGGGGTTGTTCCAGCTTGTCGAGAGGGGGGGGAGGGGACATTGTTTGTTATTCATTTTTGTTTCCTTGGTCCTGCTTTGTGTTCGGGGTTAGGTCTTTTATGCTTTTAGGGGGGTTTCTTTTGTTTGGATTATGGCGGAGCAATAGGTCTCTTATAGTTTGGTGGTGGCTGATTGTGGTGGGTTTCACAATAGATCTTCATTGGGGTTGAAAGCTCAGTAGTCTGAGTCATTTTATGTGGGGGAGGGCTCCAAACTAAAGAAAGTGAATGGTTGTTTTTCTAGGAGTCAAGATCATTCGACGGTCTTGGTTATTTCTCCAAAATTTATGGCGGATGATGTTTCTTATTGGAGTAGACATGCTTTAATTTGCAAATTTCTTGGGATCCATATTCCTCTGTTGGCATTAAATGCTTGGATCAGGTGTACGTGGCAGGTTGAGGGTGACATGGAGCTAATGGTGGTTGGAAGCAACTATTTTATGGTTTTTTTTCCAATATGGTTGATAGGAATTGAGTTTTTGAGGAAGGACCCTAATTTTATAATCATGTTGGGTTTTTTATAAAACCTTGGCATATAGGTTTTAATATAGCTAAAGGATTACCGTCGAGGGTTCCGGTCTAGGTCCATCTGCAGTAGCTTGCCCTAGAGTTTTGGACAGAATATATTTTACAATGGATTGCAGTTCTTCTTGGTAAGCCTGTTGCAGTTGCTCAACAAACCCTTGAAAGAAAGGTTGTTTTCTTTGCTTGTATTTGTGTGGAGGTTGATTTGAATAATCCCTTGTCGAATTCTCTGGAAATTTGTCTTGGTTCTTTGTCTTAGATTCAACAGCTTAATTATGAGTCCCTTCCTTTTCGTTGTCAGATTTGTCATCAGTATGGACATCTTCAAAAGCAATGTCCTAGGATTAATAAGGCTCATACTTCTAATTCCTCCCCTTAGTCTTCGGCTCCAAAAGTAGTTACGGTAGATAAAGGGAAATCTTCCATGATGGAGGGTGAATTGGATAAAGATGGCTTTGTGCCAGTTAAGCCTTGGGATAAGGGTCCTGGTCGGAAGAGATCATTCAAGGACAGGAAGAATGAAGATGACTTTAATTAGTTTGAGGTGTTGGACACCTCAACCTTGGAGGAAGGAATCCCACAGGATGTGCCTTCTGATGATGTTGGTATGGGTTGTGTTATGGAGAAGGGACAACGTTCCGATTAGGAAAAAATCAGTGATGGGCGAAATCTCTCTTCTCCACCCGAATCCTTCGTTCTTCTGTTATGAGAATTTTGACGGAACTTCTTGTAGCCATGGCAAGAGATAAATGTGTAGGTTGTTTCTCTTGATGTAGGGGCATTTTTGCAGCTGTCAAAAATAAAATTTCATCTGAAACATGCTTAAAATCCTTTCCCGAGCATTGGGAATGGTCAGATGATGGATTTATAGCATGGGGCAAAAAAAATTGACCAAATAGAGCCTCCAAAAATAGGCAGGAAAACCAAAAGCGTGATTACATTTACCAACTATAGAAATACCCTTTTGTTCCTCTATTTTTACCCATGAACTCACTTTCACATTTAATTCCCCAGCATCAAATTTTCCCCAAATATTTCCATTTGACAACACCCACAGGCTCACTACTGCATATTCCATCATTTCTAGTTTTCCATCGTACATCGTTATTGCAGCAAGAAAATGGAGATAGTTATTAGCGATGGGCGTGTTAGCTCTCAAAAACATAGGCAAGATGCCTCAAGAGGCTGCCAATCTCTTGATACGCTTCAGGGTAACAGACAAGGTTGGAAGAATTCAACCTTCTACTCTTTAGGTGCTGCAAAACCTGGGTGGGTGTACCTCTCTGAATAATGCAGACTTAACTTGTAATCAATCTTCTTATAACAACTTTTTCACAATGGCAGATGGGAGTGAACAATTATAATTCAACTTGAAAATGGTAACAATACTCTGGTCTAGATTTTAAAATGAAGTAATTTTAAAAGATATAAAGAAAATGAATGAATTCAAAATGATAAAATGCAAAGACCAGTGCCTTATTGGGTATGCCGAGTCAAATGAAATCAAATGAGCAACACTCTCTAGAGAAAACTCAAATTATCTGGCATATATTCTGTTTACATCTTGTATAAACATGCAAAACTATGACTACTAAGCTCTACTTGAATAATCCAATTGAATCTCTCTGATTACTGTGATTAACTAAAAGGATTTAGTCTTTACTTGAAAGAACCAATCAATCAATCACACAAGTACAACAAATGTGCACTGATAAATCGAATACAAACTTGTCATATCAATTTAAAAAACCAGAAAGAGTCCATCTTGGAGACAGCTTAGCCATACTTTCATCAAATTCAACAGATAATTGAGACCAACAATGTGCAGCAACATCAATTGACTTTCATAAATACCTCCAATTTGAAAACATGCATCATAGTCTCTGATCTGATGAATCTATAGTACTGTATCCATCAGAAATTGCCTAATGTATGTCAAATAACTAATAGTTCATCCAAAATATCTGCTTTTACAATTGTAAAAAAGCCTATTTATACACAAGCATTTGAAGAAAATAACAAATTGAGATCACATGTCGGCCCAGCACAAAATTTGGGCTCCAATCGAGCTAGCAAGCAACGGCTCTTAGGCATTATACATGTCGGCCTCAGTGTTTTGTATTTCTGTTAATCACCTGTGAACAGTCGGTGAGACATAATATATCGTCCTGCTGAAGGAAACTCAATCGTTAGACATCCCATGTGCTTGTATTTCGCTCACATTCGTTGTAGCAACCCGCTAGTTATAACGAAGCCACATAGTATTCCTTTGTTCCCACTGTGCTTCGCTATAACACATAGATATCACAGAGACCTCACACAGATTGTTTTAAGTTTCACTGAGAGCCTCCCATATAACTTCATGTCATTGTGACCACCCAATTGTCCTGCCGACAAAACCACCACTGCATTCCATTCGGCAAGACCCTGGGCTCCTCACCAAGACCACACACTAAAACAAAAAGTCATACCGAGCAATACCTTTTGTCATATTCAACTTCGCCAGGACCGCAAGGTTTTCTCACCGAAAAGGATACTCATCAAGCTATCGGCAAGACAAAACAATGTCGGGGAGAGGTTATAAAGAGTACTCATGCTATACCGAAAACTCTCATCCATCCTTGAGTGTCATTGTGACATTATGTATCTCCCACCGATGAGTGCCCCTCAAGTGTGTCGCCATAACATCCAACAATCAGGGAGAACTCACGTAGAGAGCCCTTTACTTTGCCGAAAGTCACCCCGAGATAACTTTTGATCACCAAGAGAAGGCAACACCTACACTGACAAGGATCTACATGCTTTCCATTGGCAAGACCAAAGGTCACTCACCGAGACCTTACGACAACCGCCCCAACCTATACCGATAGGTTCCTTTAATTGCTGGTCGGTGTGACAAAATGATATCGCTAAGACCTTGCATCGAAAAGAATAACTCTCACTAATGAACAACCATACACTGAGTCGGGGAGACATGTTGAAATCGGTAAGACGCAACCCCGACAGCCAAGACATATGCCAAAATAAGCCTCCACGGTCGCCGAAACAATACAAAAGTCCTACCGACATATCTGCAGTAAACAAATGTCAACATAGAAGCAACATGGGTCGGGGAAACAATGGGAGACCTATGCTGATATAAACCAGAATGTAAAATATGCATGACCCAATGGATTCAATGGGATAATATGGCAAAAATGGGTGAAATATGCATATGGTAGGACCAAATCTGGAAATTTATGAGTGAAAACATATGTAAAAACATTAGATTTTTATAGTCCCAATAGTGGCTCTGTCTGGGGATGAATGATTGTGAGATCATTGCAAGGATCCATAATCTCTGGTTAGCAGACCAGACAAAAATGATGAACCAATGAGCAGCAATGGAATGAATGGTAATGGAAATGAATGCAAAGTGGAAGTGAATGGAAAGTGAATGCAAGATGGAGGTGAATGGAAAATGACAGAATCCTAGAATAATGTGCATGGAAAATAATTTTAAAGAGGATACACAAGAGTTGTCCATGCACTGGCAACCCTTAATCCTCTGTGTTGCTCAAGAGAAGAAAAGCTTCAAGAATTTCCCATGAACAGGAAATTCCTGATCTTCACCAGCCATGTTCTGTAGATAATATGAGTCTTCACCCTTTTTTCCAACAACAACAAAAAGTCCCAGCCAAAGAGCTTCAAATTTACCATGCTTGCCTTTCTCCTGACACCTTGCATTCCACATCAACACCAAATCATTTTCTTCAAATTTTCTATTCTTTTCCTTCTTGTCAAATAGATACTTCATTTGTTCCTGTAAATTCACGTTTTGACTTTGGGCCTCTTTCCTTACTTCATCAAGTTTAGTAAGTTGCTCCATTCTGTCTTCCATAGGTTCAAGAACTTCCAAATCTTCTTGTAAGACAAACTGATAGACTGGTAACAAATTCTGCAGAGGCATCCTGGCATGTGCTTCGTACACTAATTCAAATGGATATTTTCCAATTGCCTTTTTCACAGTGATCCTATCAGCCCACACAACCAATTTTAACTTTAAATCCCAAGCCTTCTTGTTCTGTCCCAGCATCCTTTTTATAATCTTCAAGAGACTCTTATTGTTGGACTCTGCTTGACCATTGGCTTGTGGATGATAAGGAGCTGCATAAGAAATAGTAATGCCATACTTATCACAAAAGCTTTTGAATTCATCTGACCTGAAGCACATCCCATTATCTATGATTATCCTCAATGGTGTACCAAATCTGGTGATAATGTTTTCCATCAAGAAATTTGTTACTTGACTTTACTTGTAGCTTGCTTGGTTGGGATTGCCTCCACCCACTTTGTAAAATAATCAATGGCAACTAGTATCCATCTATGTCCTCCACTTGACTTCTCTTGTATCTCTCCAATGAAATCAATTCCCCATTGATGGAAAGGGGCATCAGCCTACAAGGGTCGAAGTGGTAGAGCACCCTGGTACTTCAACTTTCCAGAAAACTTTTGGCAGGCCTCACATCTTCTCACATGTGTAAAAGAATCATTAAAAACCAAGTTGGCCAATAATAACCTGCCCTGAGAATTTTGTGTGTAGTTGTCTTTGCTGAATAATGCCCTCCAAAAACTCCTTCATGCATTTCATTTAAAACATGCTTGGCATGTGACTCATCCAGACATAATAACAATATGTCATCTCTGTTTTTCCAAAATAGATCTTCATCCATGAAGACATACTTTAATGCCTGCAACTTCAAATTTCTCTTTTGGTTGTCACTCAATCCATCTAGATACTTCATATATTTAAGATAATGCATAACATCAGTATACCAAGGAGTGTGTTTAATGCTTGCAATTGCAGCCTCTTCTTCAACATTGCAAATCTGATTTGCCTCAATATTGGTTTCTGTCATCAACCTAGCCAAGCCTTGGCCTCTTACCAGCTTAGTAATCTATATCTCCATGTCAAATTCTTGAATCTTGTTGATCCATCTGCATCTTTTCCCTATAACTTCAGATTGTGTTAAAATGTCTTTGACAGCAACATGAGGGACATAAGCAATCACCTTTGCTCCAACAAGATATGGTCTAAATGCTTTTGTGGCCTTTACCAATGCAAAAGCCTATTTTTCCATTATGTCATACTTCAATTCAGACCCCTGTAATGATTTAATAAAGAAGGACACAGACTGTTCATGACCATCATTATTCTTTTGTAACATAACAGTAGCAATAGTATGCATTGAGGCAAATGAAAAAATCTGAAAAGGCTTTGTAAAATCTGAAGACTTTAGAACGGGAGCCTCTTTGATAGCCCTTTTGATAGACATAAAAGCATCTAAAGCTTCAGCAGTCCAGTCCATTTTTTGTCCTTTCTTCAACATTTTTGATATGGGCTTAATGATCTCAGCAAAATTAGAGACAAATCTTCTGACAAAATTAATTTTTCCAAAGAAAGATTGTATTGCTTTGACAGTTTTGGGAATAGAAATTTTATCAATAGCTTCCACCCTCTCAAGATCTATTCTAATTCCCTCTTTTGAAACAATATGCCCCAAGAGCTTACCCTCTGTGACTACAAAATGACACTTCTTTGGATTTAAAATAATACCATATTCAAGAGCTTTAATAAATACCTTTTCAAGATGTTGCACATGATCTTCAGCCTTCTTCGAATAAGTAGTTAGGTCATCTTGATACACCACCATGATAGCATTAATCAAATCAGCAAATGCTACATCCATAGCCCGTTGAAAAGTGGCTCTAGCATTAGTAAGACCAAATGGCATTCTTATGTATACATATGTTCCCCAAGGAGTTGTGAATGTTGTCTTATATTGCTCAGATTCCTTGACTTTAACCTAATTGTATCCAGAAAACCCATCCATCATGGATAGCAATTCACACCCTGTCACCTTATGCAATATAGCCTCCATATTGGGTAAAGGATAATTATCTTTGAGAGATGCCATATTTAAATTCCTGAAGTCCACACATAATCTAATATCACCATTCTTCTTTCTCACAGGAATCAGATTTGAAACCCACGTTGAATGTCTGATTGGTTTGATAATTCCTCCATCCCTGAGCTTTATCAATTCCTCTTGCATTTTAGGTTCCAGCGTTGGATTTATGGGTCTTTTCTTTTGTCTGAAAGGCTTGGCATCTGGCTTCAGTGTTATTTCATGTTGAAAAAAATCTTCCCTGTACACTTTCAAATTCTCATAAGAACAAGCAAAAACATGCTTGTATTTTCTCAGCAACTCTATCAGCATTCTTCTAATTGCAGGGCTGATCCTCTTTCCAATGTATACCTTTCTTGGTGCCATCTCAGTCCCCAAGTTGACTTCTTCAATATCTTCTCTTCTGACTGGTGTTTGTTTCATTAGAGATCTATCATTTCCATCATATAGCCTCTCCAATGCCACTAGACCCTTGGGCAGTTTATTTGTTTTGAGCTGCAATATTTCCTTTCCGAACATTGTTTGTTTCCCATCCACTTCTTCAACGAAAGCATTGAAGTCAATTTCCTGGGTCTCATAAGTTAATCTATACAATTGAGGAATTTCAAAAGATTAGTATCATCATTGAAAACTTGCCAATTATAGATGTTATCAGGCACAGTAGGCCTTGTCTTAAACTCAATCTGTGATACCCTAGCCAATGTGATGTCATCTCTTTTCAGTGCCACATTTGCTAAAAAATCAGCCATTATATTCTTTGACCTGTCAATCCACTCAATTGAAAAAGCATCAAACAATTCAATTGTATTCCATACAACATACCTAGATATTGTTTTAATCTTTTGTGGTTTGCTACATATTTTGATTTGATTTGTAAAACAACCAACTCAGAATCACCCAAAATAGCCAGCAACTTCATCTTGTGTTTCATAGCTATGTTCAAGCCTGTCAATAAAGCTTCATACTTTGCCACATTGTTTGTACATTCAAATGCTAATAGAAATGAATATTTAAAAGTAATACCTTCAGGTGAAACAAATACAATCCCAGCGCCATTACCTTCTTGGCTGCATGCTCCATCAAAATACATCTTCCATACTTCATTGTAGCTTTGTGCCACATGATTTTCAATTAGATCACTATTGGTTAATTCTGGTTGAGATGGTTCAATTTTAAAACTTCCAAGATCAACATCACAAAAACAATTAATCTGATCTTGAGGTACACAGTCAACAAGCTGATGCATTCTTGGTTCTCTATACAATTTGACATCCCGTCCATTCACTGGAATAGTAGCATAAGATAAATCAAACTGGACATTTCCTCCAACTGCTGCTATCCACTATCTTGACAGAAGCATCCCAAACTGAGGAGAAGTATCAATCACTGTTATATCTATATTATAAGCCACCTGTGGATAAGCAGCTAGTTTGACTTCAACACCTCTCATAATGCCTACCACAGGTACAGATCTGTTATCCATTGCATAGCACTTCCCTTCACATGTATCAACACACAAGCTCAGCTGCTTCATAACACCTACTGGCATAATATTTATAGCAACACCAGAATCTATCATACAATTCCTCAGCAACTTATTATTTATAAGCAATGTGGTGAAGAAAGGATCCACTTGTGGGGAAGTTGTAAAACATCACCTAGACAAATCTCTGAATTATTTATCTTTTCCTGCCTATTGATTTCTTTAGAATTCATATGTTTTTCATTCCCATTTGTAATCAATTGAACAACATTATCTCTGTATTCCTTAATTTTCATCAATTCAAGTAGTGGAACTGACATTTTTACCTGGGATAATGCCTGTGCGAAGTCAAAAGAGGAGCTATCCGTCTTAACAGTCTTCTTCAATTCTGGCGCTTCTCCTTTGCTTTCTTCTTTTTCTTTTTTACTAGGTTGATCAGACTTTTGTATTTCCTTGTGTAATTCTGCAACTTTATGCTCTTGGACAGGCTTCTTTTCAATTTTATCATGCTGCTTGTTCTCTGGCTTTTTTACAATTTCATATGTTTCCTTCTGATCTTTTACAAAAATTCCCCTAGGAACTCCATCTAGCTCATTCACTTTTCTGTTTCTCAACCAATATTTACTCCCTGCATCCTCAACTGCTGCAATAGTTATTTTCTCCATTTCATCTTTACTGAGTCTCCTTACATTGCACTGAATAGGCATTTCAACAAGATGTGGCTCTATGTAGTCTTCATCAGAATCATTTAAAAGATATGATGTTCAGCCATATGGACATTATACTTCTGATTAGAAACGTCATACTCATAGCCTTCATCCTCTAAAGATGAATATCCTTCCTCAGCATGACAAAAAGTATCTGAAGTCAAGTAAATTTAGTGATCTTCTCCATTATTTTCCATCAACATTCCCTCTTCTTGCATCCTTTGAGCTACAACACAATAGTCTAGAGAATGTGGCTGATTACAAACTTCACAGAAGTAATTATTACTCACCATGTAAGTTCCCTTTTTGCTCAATGGATCAGGGGTCTCTTTATTTATTGGCTTGGCTGTTACAAGTTTCCCATCTTTCCAGTCTGTATTGTAAGGCATATCATGCAACCTTGGCCTTTCATTTCTGTTCTCATTTCTGTATGTATTCTCTTGTCTGTACTGATAATTATTTTACTGAGGAGGCCTTAGATTGTCTCTTTTATTAGTTACACCAGCAGCTTTCCTATTATTTTCAATTGTCAATGCAATCTTCTGTGCTTCAGCGAAATCTCTTGGGGATCTACTTCTCAGCTCATACCCTATCTTAGGATCAAATGCATTTAAATAAATACTCAATGTAGCAGAGTCTGGCAACCTTGATCCAAGAGGGACTTTAGTATGCAACTTGTTAAATTTTCAGTTGAAATCATAAATTGAATCATTCTGATTTTTATGAATCCTCACCAATTCATGAAGAGCTGCATCTAGAACATTTTGATTCCCGTATTGTTCTAAGAATTTGTCTTGAAATGCTTGAAAATAATTAATTGAGAATGCTAGCAGGCTGTTGAACCAATCCCTGGCATCTTCAAGAAGTGACATCATGAACAGCTTCATGTGTAAATCTTCATAAGGCATGTCTATGTCCTGAATGAAAACATTAAAACTCCTTAAATGTTCCTCAGCTGTGATTGCATTACTCCCTGTAAATTTGGGCACCATATTCCTCCAACTGTTATCCATAAGGTAAGGATATAACTGAAAACCAGCTAAATCGAACTGTCTAATCATGGTTGTATGCTGGGGAGGGGGAGGAATAGGTGGATGTTGATATTGATGCATGTGATTATTGTATTGTGCATTATGATGTGGGATATAATTCTGACCAGGAGGTGGATACATACCTATATGTTGTGCAGGAATGTGAGGTGGATGATTTGGTTGCTTGTAGTAATTCCCTATCTGATTGTGAGGAGCATTTTGTTGATTGGAAGGCCTTGCGCCATGATCACCCTGCTTGTGAGGCGGGACATACATTGGGCCACCAGCCATCTAATCAGTAATTTGGGCTTTCTGCAATTTAGCCTCTAGTTCCTTTATCTTTTTCTCTTTTAGTTCCAACTGTGCTTTTACTTCATCAGGAATCGAGAGCTCATGGTTTCCTTTAGGAGTTTTGTGACTACCTTCCATCCTTTGATCATATTCATGCTGAATTCTAATTCGTTCAAACTCAAGTGCAACTTCAAACTCAGCCTGTTTCTGAGGATCAATAGAAGGGAAGGGATTTCTTCGATCTTCAGGGGTATAAAGTTCTGCACTTGAATCATCTCTCCATGTATCAAAATAATTATGTGCTCTTGATGTCTTATCTTTATCTGTCAGACACATATCCTCATTTATTCCTTTTCCCTTATCAGCTCTGTCACCTTTATGTGTCCACTTACTGCTACCAGCAGATGCTCTAGTATGACCTCCCCTATACTGAGATCTTCTTCCATTCATGATGAACAACTGCAAAATTTCAGTCAGAGTCGCCACTCACTTTTATCAAAAATGAGAAAATAGTTTGATACTTTTTATTCCCAGTGAATTATGTGCAATATTTATGACTCTATGATTAAGGCCTTGATTCTGATTGTTCCCCAGTAGAGTTGCCAATTTTTTAGCTCTCAAAAACGTAGGCAAGATGCCTCAAGAGGCTGCCAATCTCTTGATACGCTTCAGGGTAACAGACAAGGTTGGAAGAATTCAACCTTCTACTCTTTAGGTGCTGCAAAACCTGGGTGGGTGTACCTCTCTGAATAATGCAGACTTAACTTGTAATCAATCTTCTTATAACAACTTGTTCACAATGGCAGATGGGAGTGAACAATTATAATTCAACTTGAAAATGGTAACAATACTCTGGTCTAGATTCTAAAATGCTCAATTTTAAAAGATATAAAGAAAATGAATGAATTCAAAATGATAAAATGCAGAGACCAGTGCCTTATTGGGTATGCGGAGTCAAATGAAATCAAATGAGCAACACTCTCTGGAGAAAACTCAAATTATTTGGCATATATTCTATTTACAACTTGTATAAACATGCAAAACTGTGACTATTAGGCTCTACTTGAATAATCCAATTGAATCTCTCTGATTATTGTGATTAACCAAAAGGATTTAGTCTTTACTTGAAAGAACCGATCAATCAATCACACAAGTACAACAAATGTGCATTGATAAATCGAATACAAACTTGTCATATCAATTTAAACAACCAGAAAGAGTCCATCTTGGAGACAGCTTAGCCATACTTTCATCAAATTCAACAGATAATTGAGACCAACAATGTGCAACAACATCAATTGACTTTCATAAATACCTCCAATTTGAAAACATGCATCATAGTCTCTGATCTGATGAATCTATAGTACTGTATCCATCAGAAATTGCCTACTGTATGTCAAATAACTAATAGTTCATCCAAAATAACTGCTTTTACAATTGCAAAAAAGCCTCTTTATACACAAGCATTTGAAGAAAATAACAAATTGAGATCACATGTCAGCCAAGCACAAAATTCAGGCTCCAATCGAGCTGGCAAGCAACGGCTCTCAGGCATTATACATGTCGGCCTCAATGTTTTGTATTTTTGTTAATCACCTATGAACAGTCGGTGAGACATAATATATCGTCCTGTCGAAGGAAATTCAATTGTTAGACATCCCATGCGCTTGTATTTCACTCTCACATTCGCTATAGCAACCCGCTAGTTATACTGAAGCCACATAGTATTCATTTGTTCCCACTGTGTTTCGCTATAACACATAGATACTGCGGAGACCTCACACAGATTGTTTTAAGTTTTACCGAGAGCCTCCCATATAACTTCATGTTGTTGTGACCACCCAATGTCTTGCCAAAAAAACCACCATTACATTCCTTTCGGCAAGACCCCGGGCTCCTCGCCAAGACCACACACTGAAACAAAAATTCATACCGAGCAATACCTTTTTTCATATTCAACTTTGCCAGGACCGCAAGGTTTTCTCATCGAAAAGGATACTCATCGAGCTATTGGCAAGACAAAACAATGTTGAGGAGAGGTTATAAAGAGTACTCATGCTATACCGAAAACTCTCATCCATCCTTGAGTGTCACTGTGACATTATGTATCTCCCACCGATGAGTGCCCCTCAAGTGTGTCGCCATAACATCCTACAATCGGGGAGACCTCACGTAGAGAGCCCATTGCTTTGCCGAAAGTCACCCCGAGATAACCTTTGATCGCTAAGAGAAGGCAACACCTACACCGACAAGGATCTACATGCTTTCCATCGGCGAGACCGAAGGTAACTCGTCGAGACCTTATGGCAATCGCCCCAACCTATACCGATAGGTTCCTTTAATCGCCGGTCGGTGTGACAAAATGATATCACTAAGACCTTGCATTGAAAAGAATAACTCTCACCGATGAACAACCATACACCGAGTCGGGGAGACATGTTGAAATTGGTAAGACGCAACCCTGACAGCCAAGACATATGCTGAAATAAGCCTCCACGGTCTCCGAAACAATACAAAAGTCCTGCCGACATATTTGCAGTAAACAAATGTCAACATAGAAGCAACATGGGTCAGGGAAACAATGGGAGACCTATGCCGATATGAACCAGAATGTAAAATATGCATGACCCAATGGATTCAATGGGACAATATGGCAAAAATGGGTGAAATATGCATACGGTAGGACCAAATCTAGAAATTTATGAGTGAAAACATATGTAAAAACATCAGATTTTTATAGTCCCAACAAGGTGCTCATTGCTAATATGATGAGGAAGGAGACCATTTAATCTACGATGGGCGATGAAAAAGAACTACCATCGCCAATTGCTAATATAAATGGGAAGAAGAGCTTCAAACGAGAGATGAGCGATGATGAGTTCTTTGGTGAGTGTTGCTTTTCAGCCAATCACAAGCAAGAATTAAACTTGCTTTTCCTCCCAAAATTTTGAAATTGCATTTATGTTTTCCCTAAATGCATCTTTCACATTTGCACAATATTTTAAAGATGAACATTTGAAACATTATAAAAATTTGTGACTTCTAATTACACATGTGGCCTAATTGGAGAAAATTTACTGCGGGCAATCTGGGACACTTGGAGCTGAGATTTTTTGCATGCATCCATAATGAATTATTTAGAGAAAACCC
The DNA here is from genome assembly GCA_007258455.2 of Sequoia sempervirens. NCBI lineage: Eukaryota > Viridiplantae > Streptophyta > Pinopsida > Cupressales > Cupressaceae > Sequoia > Sequoia sempervirens. Next base: position 187,082,574 of record VDFB02358134.1, on the reverse strand, counting down.
ATTTCCTCAAATTTTTTCCAGCCATTAAGAATCAGGTACCTCCTTTGTAAACTAGACCCGGGACATGTTCGCCGCAACAGAAGTACATTAAAATAATGTATCAAATGACCTTTGATTTTGATGAAAATGGACCTATAGAGGTTTTAGACGAAAAAAAGAAATGGGTTGTCCTTAGAATTTGAAAATATGAAACTTTTCAGGACACCATTTTCGACCATGTTGCAGTCAGAAAAGGATTAGTTAACCCATCAAAGCTCATCGAAGAGGCATGAAACTGAGCATACACGTTACCATTTGAAAAAAAAAATATAGTGCAACAAATTTCTCAAAAAAATAAGACACAAGGTGAAATATATTCATTGTCAAAGTAGCCTACTTGGACTTTTTTGAAACTGTTGATTCTAAAACCCTGAAAAAGTTCATTTGGAATGGGTTTTGAAAAAATAGAAAATGAGGAGCTAGGGGGCTACAAACCTGCCAAGTTGTAGATAATAGTATATACAATTATGGCGAACAACCACTTTCGCATGTAGGTTAAAAGGTTGCAAAATAAAAATTCAACTGTGAGGCCACTTTCCGCATATTTACACAGTTCAATTTGCAAATCTAAACCTTTTGCAAATGAATTCAACCTAGAAAACATAGCAAATGGATTCATGGGGCTATGCCAACTAACATGGGGCTTCATAAAGATGCAAAGAATCATGGAAAAATATCAATTGGAATTAATACTTAGCAAGCACAAAGATACAACATCACAAAGATGGTCTACTTAGAAAGGTGCAACATGTGTAAACAACAAACCAACTTTTGGGCCTTGAAACCAAGACTTCAAAAACTCACCAAAACTAATCCAAGGAGGCTACAAATAGTCACACACCATCTTTGATAAGTTTTCAACATTACCCCAAAGTAATTTTGCATGATAATTCATGGGTGCCAAATTATAGGCTCTCAAATTGGGCCACTTAGGCTTATTCTGTAGGGTAGTTCTAAGTGCATTAGGAAAAATTTTACATGGGCCCTCCGAAATTTAGCAAAACTTTGGAGGTCCCAATAGGTACAGTAAAAATGACATTTCACTTTCTTCATTTCATTGGAACAAAAAATGCTCACATTATTTGCAGTGTTGGAAAACACACTGTCTTTTGTCAATTATTTCCTTATGAAAAATGCTCACATTGTTTTCAGTGTTGGAAAACACACTATCCCCTATCAACTGTTTCCTTATGAAAAATGCTCACTTTATTACAGTGTTGGAAAATACACTATCCCTTGTCAGATATTTCCTTATGAAAAGTTTTTGATTTGTACACACCAACAATGTAATGAAGTCCACCTTAAAATTTTAGAACAACTATTTGGTACAGTAAAAATGACATTTCACTTTCTTCATTTCATTGGAACAAAAAAATGCTCACATTGTTTGCAATGTTGGAAAACACAGTGTCCCTTGTCAATTATTTCCTTATGAAAAATGGTCACATTATTTTCAGTGTTGGAAAACACACTATCCCCTGTCAATTATTTCCTTATGAAAAATTCTCAAATGTGTTGGAAAACACACTATCCCTTGTCAAATATTTTCTTATGAATTTTTTTTGATTCATACACACTAACAATGTAATGAAGTCCACCTTAGAATTTTAGAACAACTATTTGGTGCAGTAAAAATGGCATTTCACTTTCTTCATTTGATTGGAACAAAAAAATGCTCACATTATTTTCAATGTTGGAAAACACACTGTCCCTTGTCAATTATTTCCTTATGAAAAATGCTCACATTATTTCCAATGTTGGAAAACACATTGTCCCCTGTCAATTATTTCCTTATGAAAAATGCTCACATTATTGCAGTGTTGGAAAACACACTGTCTCTTAATGATATCAAATTTCCACAATCCATATTGTATTGTTCAAAAGACTTCTAGATTTGATTGTGTGCAATTTTTTACATCAACGTTTCGGATCACACTGTCTCTTGTCAGATATTTCCTTATGAAAAGTTTATGATTTGTACACACCAACAATGTAATGAAGTCCACCATAAAATTTTAGAACAACTATTTGGTACAGTAAAAATGGCATTTCACTTTCTTCATTTCATTGGAACAAAAAAATGCTCACATTATTAGCAGTGTTGGAAAACACAGTGTCCCTTGTCAATTATTTCCTTATGAAAAATGCTCACATTATTTTCAACGTTGGAAAACACACTATCCCCTGTCAATTATTTCCTTATGAAAAATGCTCAAATGTGTTGGAAAACACACTGTCCCTTGTCAGATATTTCCTTATGAAATTTTTTTGATTCATACACACTAACAATGTAATGAAGTCCACCTTAAAATTTTACAACAACTATTTGGTGTAGTAAAAATGGCATTTCACTTTCTTCATTTGATTGGAACAAAAAAATGCTCGCATTATTTGCAGTGTTGCAAAACACACTGTCCCTTGTCAATTATTTTCTTATGAAAAATGTTCACATTATTTCCAATGTTGGAAAACACATTGTCCCCTGTCAATTATTTCCTTATGAAAAATGCTCACATTATTGCAGTGTTGAAAAACACATCGTCTCTTGTCAGATATTTCCTTATAAATTTTTTTGATTCGTACACACCAACAATGTAATGAAGTCCACCTTAAAATTTTAGAACAACTATTTGATACAGTAAAAATGGCATTTCACTTTCTTCATTTCATTGGAACAAAAAAATGCTCACATTATTTGCAGTGTTGGAAAACACACTATCCCTTGTCAATTATTTCCTTATGAAAAATGTTCACATTATTTTCAATGTTGGAAAACACACTATCCCCTGTCAATTATTTCCCTATGAAAAATGCTCACATTATTGTAATGTTTAAAAACACACTGTCCCTTGTCAGATATTTCCTTATGAAAAGTTATTTTATTCATACTTACCAACAATGTAATGAAGTCCACCTTAAAATTTTAGAACAACTATTTGGTACAATAAAAATAACATTTCACTTTCTTCATTTGATTGGAACAAAAAAATGCTCACATTATTTGCTGTCTTGGAAAACACACTGTCCCTTGTCAATTACTTCCTTATGAAAAATGCTAACATTATTGCGGTGTTAGAAAACACACTATCCCTTGTCAGATATTTCCTTATGAAAAGTTTTTTATTCGTACACACCAACAATGTAATGAAGTCCACCTTAAAAGTTTAGAACAACTATTTGATACAGTAAAAATGGCATTTCACTTTCTTCATTTAATTGGAAAAAAAAAATTCTCACATTATTTGGATTGTTGGAAAACATGTTGTCCCCTGTCAATCATTTCCTTATGAAAAGTTATTTATTTTTCAAACATATATGAAGAAATTTAAACACAATGTTTACTTTAAGACTTGTTATAAATTTTCAAGGTGAATTTCATTACATTCCTACTTTGTAAATAACAAAAGGTTTTTCATTGCATTCTTATTCTTTTATAAAATTATAAGTAGGAAAACACTGTGTTATGAAACCTGCAATCCATGTATTGTTGTAAAACCCTCTACAAGTAACAACCCAATTGGTTAGTCACCCCTCGGATCAATTTGATTAGTTTTATGTATCCCTCACCTACAACTCCTCCTCAATATCTCCACCCTTGAGCTTAGAACAAGCACAATCAAATCACATAGAACCCACTATGTTTTTTCAACCTATAATTATACTCTACATTTATTTTTTCATCATATGAGGAAATTAAAACACAATTTTTACCCAAGCAAAAAATTTAAATTTTGATGGTGACTTTCATTACATTTGTACTGTCTAAATAGAAAAAAAAATTTAGTACAATAATTGCAAAGTGGAAAACACTGGATGTTATAAAACCTGCAACCCACATATTGTTGTAGAACCCTCTACACATAACAACCCAATTGATCTTAGTCACCCCTTAAGTCAACTTGATTAGTTTTATATATTCCCCACTTGCAAATCCTCCTTGAGCTCTCCACCGTTGAGCTTAGAAGAAGCACAATCATATCACTCAACCCCATTGTGTTTTCCAATCATATCATATGGTTAACTAGTTTCTATTTGTTGATTTTAGGCTTTCACATTATATCTTAATGAACCCAATGTTGGATTGATAAAATTATATTTGCATACTTCTTGGAGCATTAAAATTTATAATATTTCACCTTATTTTAACAATATATAATTCAACCCTATATTCCCCCTACAAACAAGCCACACCTTATTGACATAAATCCTCACTATTTCATTGCTCCACCTTCTTTACTCACTACCCCTTTGGTACCATTTCATTTTTTAAAATAATTTCTATTTCTTGCAAGCCCTTGTCAAGTAACCAATGATCATATACACATCATGGTGAGCTCCCTAAACATGTCCTATCCATTCTTTTAGAATCTCAATTGATCATCCTACTTCCTTATGTGAATAAGAAAGATCCTAAGCATTGTCATTCAACACCTCTCTTGTGTATACCATTAGGTGCTAGTTCATTTTTCTAATCAATTCAAAGCATTAAAACATGAATACAAAACCTAATTGATATAGGTTCCATCACTATCTTCTAATAATGTACCCCTCGTGTTCATATGATGATGACATTAATTTGGTAGATAAACCCAAAAAAAATGTGGAACATATTTTGTCAATACAAATGTTATTCCCTATCTTTTACATAGACTTTGTGTTAGTATACACATCTTATTAATACTTTACGTGATTTATAGCCATCTAGACCTGTATGTTTTGAGTGTATATTTGAATATTTTGAGGATGATGCATAAAATTATAAATTACCGCTATCTTGTGAATCCAAAATTTTAGAAATTCAATTTCTTCTTCATAATACTTTGGATACTAGTGCATGACATTGAAACTATCTCTATTTTTTCACCCATGGTTTCATGTTGTTTTAGATGTTGATATAGGACAATAAGATTGCCCGTGCACCAATAAAATTTTATGCTCTAAGTCTTCTATTTGTCCATTATTACCCATGTGCTTTCTTCTTTATGCTATGGACTTTTATCGACATATCTTTGCTTACTTGATGTGGCACTTATTTTCTTTCTTACTTGTTACCATTTAGTAGTTGCACAATTTCAAGTGCATACTTTTTTTTTAGTAATAACACTATAAACTATCTTATAATATCAACTACATGCTCTATTTTTAGTAATAGCACTACAAACTATCTTATGTTAGCAAGAGCACACTCGACCATATCAAAACTTTTAAGCAATTCTATTTTGTTAAAAACCAAAACATTTGGCCACCATGTAGTACCTGATTATTTGGGGATAACATAAAGTAGAGGGGAAAATGTATTTGATCTATTCTTTGAGAGGATAAAATTTCATACATGAAAAGTTTATCTATTGATAACATCATCTTTACATAGATTAGATGTAAAAATCTATGCTACATGGAAGGGTTGTCATCGTGAAAGATTTTATACAATTCAAGATCATAGAAAAGAGGAAGATTGTCCTCTAATAGGAAGACAAAAACCCTAAATGACAATGATCCATTATCTACAATGAGATATTTTATGCATCTACAACAGTTTCAGTAGCAACTACTCTTCTTGAGCGCTCAATATTTTCAGAGTGCTCATTTTCCTCTCAAATCTCAGGCAAGGATTTCTTTATATTGTGAATGTTTTCAAGTGAATTTTGCCCCCTCTATCCAAATTGGAGTGCCAACCTATTAAGACATCCAAAATCCACATCAAATTTATATAGTTGAATAAAAGAAAAACAATTATTATTTTTTAATAATTTATCAAGTTCATGTCAAAGAATGTTACCAAAATAGTATGCAATCCCACATGTTTTCTTGTTGTTATATTTCTAGGACCATCATCAAAGAAAATTTGCAGGGTAAAATAAACTTTAATAAAATTGGATCTCATTTAAGGTTCTCATATGACAATCTTCCATGGAAAAAATTGCAAAAATAAATAATTAATAGTAGTTTAAAGAAAAAAAGCAACAAAGAATTTGAGCTAAAATTTTACCAAATAAATTTGAAAATGCATCATCACAAACAAGTAGATATAACATTTATATACCTATGATAATCATCATAATCATAGTCATAGCCCATTGCCTGTATAGATCCACAAAAAAAATAAGTGAATAAGAAATCCCCACATAATTTTTGTCATATAGTGATGTTCATTTCTACTCTTAGAACTGAGAAAAAACATATTTCCAATATCATAACAAAATTATAACATACTATGATCCAATTTCACCCAATTAAATGGCTCATCTGAGCTATTTCCTAAATCTTCAACAAAAATTCACCACAATTTCCCCTCAAGACAATTGCCAATTTAAGCACTGAGAAACTAATTTAAATTACAAATTCTCTAATTCATCTATGACCCCAATCTTAAAATCCCCTTATTCTTACATTCAAAAGAAACTCAAATGCATAGAAAAATTCCACAAAAAAGAGGGAAAATGAATACTAACCCTGAGTCTAGCCATGGTTGTCCCATACTTTTTTATACAGTTCTCCACAAAAATCTATGACTTTCTTCACATCCACTCCAAGTCTTTGAACCGCATAATTTTTCATACCCACAATTTAGGCCTTAAAACATTACTGAAAATAGAAATAACATAAAACAAAATAATAGAACCATCATAAAATCTGAACATAAAAATCATTGCACAAATCTCATACAAGCAGCTACCACTAAATTTTTCAGCCATAAAAGTACCTCAAATATTCTTGGCACATGTTGGTGCAAGTCCTGAACTTAAGGGTTACAATGTGTCAACAAGATCTGAAACAAACACCAATCAAATCAGAAATTAGCTTGAAAAAGAAAATGGGTAAACAAGACACAATATCAAAGTAGTATTAAATTTCCAAAACATAGATTGGATTTTAGATACACCCATTGAAAAGAAGGCATTTATAACGAGACCTCTTCTCTATCATGCATCTCTTATTGAGCTACATTGTTCAAATACAGAACAAAAAGTACAGATAATAAGTCACCCCTAAATCAAATAAAAACCTATAACTACCGGACCAAATAAAAATCTATTTCACTTCTTGTGCAATATAAGAATTCAAATATAATCTTCTCTTAACATTATAGTTGTCATAGTGGTTACCATAACAGCATTGGATCCACCTCCTCACGCATGCTATATTCACTTTGTTGTGACGTGGAATACAAATGTGAGGGGATACAAGGTTGTCATTGGTAAAACACATTCTCAGGAGCTCTACTTGCATGGCTGCCAACTGCGATTCCAGCTCTACAATCTTCATCAAAACCCTTTACCCAATTCATTGCACAATGCAGCCCATGAATCAACAGATCCCATTTAGAGCAAAGTTTTTTTATGGTGGTGACCACAAAATCAACCTTTGAAACACCAAAACACAACAAAGAACAAGCTGCATTAAATGACAAATTATCCTCTTCATTTTGAGCCTATCTCAAATTGCTATAAAAAATAAATCAGTGCACCATGTGAGCTTAGCGCACATAAAGTCTACAATGATGTACAAAAACAATCAAGCTTTCTCCAAAATAGCTTTAAACAAAAAAATATACATATGAACAAAAATTTGGAGCACAAGTTTTTTCATGAAGATTCAAATCCACTTGAGGAGAGCCCATAAAATCTTCTATTAATCCAAGTGATTGTGGACTTTAGTACAGAGATGAAAAATTGATCAAATGCTAGCCAAACAATCTACCAACCATAGTTTTTTTATTGTGGTGACCACAAAATCAACCTCTGAAACGGTGTTCATTCCAGTTGCATAGCCCAAGTCTACAATCACAGTAAACCGTTGGGGTTTTGAATGGCGAGAGATTGAGTTAGGCTATGGAACGCAGGTTGCATGGATTTGAAGACCGAGCTCGTCCTGCTCGAGTTTTGAGCATAGCTACTCTCTCTGCCACCCAAGCTCATGTGCAGCACTTTAACCATGCTTTGTAAGCTTTCAATTGCCATTCGTACTCTGTGCAAGGGCAAGTAGGATAGTGATTATAAAAGCAGATTAGAAACCAAAGGCATGCAGCGAAGCGTAGTGGCAGCGAAGCGTAGTGGCAGACCTTCACCTCTCAAATTTAATGGAAAATGCCACAAACATATTTTGAATCTAAATAAACAAAATAAAACCCTGCACCTTTCTAATTTGAATGAGAGGCACAATGACAGGTCGGAGGTTTGAGCTGAGTCTGCGGAGAGTTGTAGGTCTGTTTTTGCTTTTTGGAGGATTTCTTGGGTGCCAGACATTTTGCCATGCTCCGCTAGGGTATGACTACCAGTATGAACAATGCGTCCAGGTCGCTTTTACATTTGCTCGCATGAAAAATGTGTCCTTGGAAGAACTCTGCCTTCTCCCAGCCATTGAACTTGCAAAAATGTGTGATGATTTTATTTTTAAAATTCTAGCTCGCTTAAACCTCCCGCTCTATTTCTAAAATTCAATTCCCGCTCATTTTCAAAATTCTTCCATAGCCATCCATCAACTTTGGCGTTTAACTATCGTCTGTGCGTTCGTCTCCATCTGTTATGTCTTTTCGTCGGTGTTTTTGGTCTAGCAGCTGGGATGTTGAGGGCGTTGGCTATCCAGCCCCAGGAATGCACGGAGCAGGCTACGCAGCCTACAAAATCGAATGCCCATCCCATGGGCTGCCATGCTATGCCCATCCTGCATCAATCCTGCATCAAGTACGGAAACACCTACGACCTGCTCTAATGTCTGTCAGACGAAGTACACAGCCTGCCGTCCGTAGCATGCTCCCCTGGCCTCCGCCGTCAAAGCCTCTAAAATGAGACTTTTGTGCTAATCCGAATATGATTAAAACTATGAAAAAATACATTCTACTCACTATAATTAGTTGGGATTTTCAACTAAGCGAGACAGACTCAAGTTTCGTTAATTTAAATTATTATAATAATAATATTTAAAAGCAAGCCATTGAAAGTAGGATAAATAATAAATAAATTAAATTGAAATTAAAATAATTTTATTACTAAATTTTAAATAAATAAATTTTTTAATTTTTTTAACTGATTTTTGAATTTAATTTTTTTATCTTTATTAATATTAATTAAGTTATTTGTAATTTTTATCAAGTTTGAAATTTTCTAATTTTTAATTTAATCTTTATGACATAAACCAAATTTCACTAAGAAATATCTTTGTAAGAAACAAATTTTTATAATAAATAATTGGATGTTTATTAGTTATGTCCCTAAGTTTTCTTAAATATAGAGGAGGGTCTAGAGTATGTTCACTTGGTATAAGGAAGCATTATAAGAGTGTCGTCTTAAGATTAAGGGATCCTTCACATGGAGTTAATCAAAACCTAGTCAAAACCTTTTGGACCATTGGAATTAATCATACTTCACATTTGTTGATCATTGGGGTTATGGTATTTCACATTTGTTGGACCATTGGGGGTAATGGTATTTTGCTTTTGTTTGAGTGTTTACAAGGATCTATGAGATGGAGTATGTTGGGTATGTTGTAAAAAGTACGTTGATAGTTGAGGATGAATAGAAATGGTATGGGACATCCTTAGGAGTTTTGAATAAAAGTTATGAACCTTAGAATGACCTTGAATTTTTCTACAATTTCATTGATTTGAATAGGTAGTGAATTCACCATCTACAATGGTGAACTTTTCTTTGTTATGATGATTGTATCAAGTACCATAGAAAATCGGTTGGACACCAATGTGAATGTGTGGTCACCCCAAATGGTTTTCATCAATTTGGTTATTTGATCTATTATTTGATCTTCTATTTTTTCACATATGAGAGAAAGGGGGAATATCATATATTTATTTCCCATGGTTTGAGTGGGTTTGGATCTCATTGGTATAGTGGACCATAAGTGTTGTTGGAGCTTCTAGAATATGCATGTAGAATAGAAAGCCAATTTTTATTTATTTATTATTTTAAGTTTTTACCTCTATATATATATATATATATATAAGTTATTAAAAATATTTATAAGTTATTAAATTATTTAGATGAAATAATAATTTCATCTTATAACTCTATAAAATATTAAAATTAAGGTATTTATAATTTTTTTATAAATTTAATACAAATAAATTAATAATTATCATATATAGATTTTTAAGATGTATAATTATCAAGTTATATATTTTTAATAATCTTCTTAAGATATTTTACGTAACAATCCACATAAAATTAAAATAATAATATTATCTAAATATCTTTATTTGATTATTTTAAATTAAAATAAGTAAAATTGTATGGAATAAATATATAGGTAAAAATTAAATTATACATAGGATAAATATATAGGTAAATTAAATTACACATAGGTAAATAAATATATAAGTTAAATTTAATTTAGAAGTTTTAATATATTTGGTATTATAAATTTAGAAATGTAATAAAAGAACTTACTAAATTTTATAAAAGTAAGTTTTGAGATTAATATACTTGAAATTAAAATAATATTCAATATTTTTTAAAATAGGATATCTCTTTTTATATAGACTTATTGAAGCAATCTTTTCCAATCAAAAATATTATTTATCATGATACGATATTGAAAAAATTAAAGTTTCTAAAATTTAGATAATTAAGTATGAATGAACTATGTTAAATTTACTATTGCATATAAGTTTATACATTAATATACTAATTTTAAAAACAAAAATATTTTTTGATATCATTATAAAATATTTTTTTGACACTAGAATAACTAGCATACCTATATTTTAAAAATATATGTAAAGTACGTCGAGAGATATCCTTCTCAAGACACTTATTTTTAATCAATTGAACCTTAACCCAAATTGAAGCTTAACACTAACCATAAAGCTATTTGAACCCTAATCGTAACCTTATTTGAAGCTGGCTCATAGAAAAGGACAAATTCCCTAAGGATCATATATTTTATGTTTGTTAATAAATCATAACTTCAAACTAAATTAAAAAGCATCAACAACAAATCTTTTAAGTTCAGGATGATTTCATCAAGGAAAAACCACAAGGTTAGAACAACATCAAACCTATGGCATAGCAAGGGTATAGCAATATGTAGCATCAAAATTTGTTAGAATCCCACACCTACCTTCATAGTTGAACACCGAGAGATCCATAATTGAACCCTAATACTAACCCTAATTGAACAATATCCATAATTAGACCCTAATTGAACCCTAATACTAACCCAAATGTAACACTAATTATAGTTGAATCCTAACCCTAATTAAACTATAACCCTCTAATTGAACCATAATTGTAACCCTAAATGGACACTAATTTACACCCTAACCTTAATCCTAATCAAAACTAAACCCCAATTGAATGCTAACCCTAATTGAATATTAACCCCAACCTTTATTGAACCATAATTAAACCCTAATTGAGTCAAAGCCCTATTTGAACCCTAACCCTAATAATAATTAAACTTTTATTGTACCATAACCCTGACTATACCTTAATTTAATTGTAACCCTAATTAAACCCTAATCCAAAACCATAAACTTAACCATAACTATAATTGCATCCTAACTCTTATTGAGCCCTAACCCTAACCATAATCCTCATACACCTTAACCCTAACTTGACCTTGATTTAACCCTAACCTTAAATAAATTATAAGTGAACTCTTATTGAACCATAACCCTAACCCTACTTGAACCCTTATTAAGCCATAATCCTATTTTTAGTTGATTCCTAACCCTAATTAAACCCTAAAGCTAAACATAATTGCATTGTACCCCTAACTAAACCCTAGTTTAACCCTGACCTTAACACTACCCCTAATTCTAACCCCAACCCAAAATTTAATCTAGAACCCTAGCCTTAACCCTAACCTAAAATTAACTCTCTTATTTGTATCTTACCTAACCTTGATTGATCCCTAACCCTTATTGGACCTTAAATAAACCTTAATTTAATTGTAACCCTTACCTAACCCTAATCCTAATCCTAATGTTGACCCTAACCCCAAGTTTTATCCTAGATATTTAACCTTAACCTTAACCATAACCCTAAACCTAATCTTAATTAAATTTTAACCCTAATTGAACCATAATCCTAACATTAACACATCTTGAAGCCTAAGTAAACCCTAAGCCTCTAATTGAACCATAACCCTAATCCTAACTAAACCCTAACTTTACCTTACCCTAAATAAAACCTAACCATAAATGATTCAAAAGTTAACCCTTATTGAACCATAACCCTCACCCTACTTGAACCCTTATTGAACCATAATCCTATTTTTAATCGATTGCCAACCCTGATTGAAGCCTAAAGCTAACTCTAATTGCATTGTACCCCTAACTAAACCCTAATTTAACCCTAACCCTAACACTATCCCTAATTCTAAACCTAACCCCAAGATTTAGTCTAGAACCCTAACCCTAACCCTATTTGAACCTTAACCCTAACCCTTTTTTGAAAAAAGGGGTAAAAAATTTTATTCAATCAAAGCCAAAGTACAAAGCAAAGGCCAGAGGCCCACCAAACCAAGACCACCACCAGAAAAACCAACCACCACCTTACATATTCCTATCTTCCACTAATAACCTCTCTAAGGTCTCATGATAATCAGAGGGTAACTCCTCCCTTCCACTAATATTCCAGCCATCCACATTCTCAGAGGCCCACTTCGCCAGACAATCAGCCACTCTGTTCCATTCTCTAGGGATGTGACAAAAGGAGGCAGAAACCAAGGAGCTGCAAAGACTCAGAATCTGTCTGCCAATAGAAGCTAATTGCCAACTAACATCATCCAACCTCTGGTTGTTTAGCATATCCACCACAATCTGAGAGTCTGACTCACAAATGATCCTCCTCCAACCTAAGGAGCTGCCACGCTCAATAGCAATCTTAATAGCAAGGGCCTCCATCAGATTATTAGAGTGTTGACCCTTGTAAATAGAAAAGAGAAAAATAGCACCACCATCATTACCTCTACCAATACCCCCAACTCCAGCATGACCAGGGTTCCCACGGGACGAACCATCAGTGTTAATCTTAAGAACCCCCTCAGGGGGAGGTGACCACCTCCCATCACGACAGACCCGTTGCCTGGCCTGACGGGGTCGTCTCCCAGCAATGTTTCCCCTTCTGTTATCCCCCAAATTCAAATTTCGCAGAATAGCAAGGTCACCATGATCAGTATTTTCAGTCATATCGCACTTAGCCAGAATAGTTTCCTGAAGCCTGCTAATTATTTTCTTCCACAATTGAAAACTTCCCAATTTGGAATCACAAAAAACTCTACGGTTCCTCTCCAGCCAAAGGTTCCAAAGAATCAAAACAGGTCCAACAGACCAAGCCACCTGCAAGAAAGGAGTCTTAGCAGGAGACCTGCCAAGCTTTTCCCAAAACTCGATTAGGGAGGTAGCATGAATACACCCATGATGCCAAGCCTCCCACCATCTATGCCATATCTCTTTAGAAAAGGGGCAAAGAAAGAACAAGTGAGAGGAGCATTCCTCACTGTGCGAACAAAGGAAGCAGATAGAAGGTCCCTGAAAGCCGCGCTTGCGCAGATTATCCCAAGTGAGGCACTTCTTCTGAGCAGCCAGCCATAAGAAGAAATTACATTTGGGCCAAGAAAAGTTGTCCCAAACCTTCTTCCACCAGTGCACCTCAGTAGGACCATGTAAGTTTTTGTCAAGCATAGCATAGCCTTGAGCAACTGAAAATTTACCTTTTGGGCTCGGACTCCAACCCAAAGCATCCCTCACATTAAGGGAGCTGCAGAGCCTGCCCTCCAAAACTCTAGTAAGAATAGCACGATCCTCATCTGACCCACCCATGGGCCACTCCTGCGGGTCCTTCCAACAGGCCACCATCACCTGACCAATTCGCTTGACAGTTTTAAAATGCTCAACCTTAATCCATCCCGCCTCAGAAAAAATATGACACAGAGGCCAGAGCTGAGGGAAACTAGAAAGAATGGGAGGGTGGCCATCCCAAGAGTCCTGCCAAAAGAGCGCCTCAGAGCCTCTATTACAAATCCAGAAGAGACCCTCCTTAATCAACTGAGCGCCCTTCTTAAGGGTATCCCAAATACAAGAACCTTTACCCAACAAAGCAAGCCGCGGCACATCAAGGCTATCAGCACCAGGAAAATATTTGTGAGCAAGAATTTTGGCCCAGTCTTGTTCCTGACTGTTGCACCACCTCCAGTAAAGCTTGGCAGCCAAGGCCGTGACAACAAGCGCCATAGACCTAAGACCAAGGCCCCCAGCATGCTTCGGCCTGCAGACACACTCCCACTTGACTAAACTCCATTTCGAGGAGAGAAGGTTGCCAGACCAAAGGAATTGCCGGGACAAAGCATCAAAATCTCTCACAAAGGTGGAAGGGGGAACCTGCACACAACACCTATAGATGGGGAGAGATTGAACCACAGTCTTTAGAAGAACCACTCTTCCAGCAGAAGATAACCATCTGAAAGTCCAGTGACTAACCTTACTCCGGAATTTATCCAAAATTCCCTGCCAGTAATCTCTACGTTGAGATCCCAAAGCCAAAGGGATCCCAAGGTACATTAAGGGAAGAGAACCGATTTGAAATCTAAGGATCCTAGCAATCCTGCTTTGAATAAGCCGAGGGGTATTAAAGAAATAAATGGAAGATTTGTCATCATTAATGCACTGACCTGAAGCCTTCAAATAGATGTCTAAGGCACTCCTGAAGTTCACAGCCTCACTAATCCGAGCCATGCCCATCAACGCAGTATCATCCACAAACTGAAGATGAGAGTAGGAAGGAAGAGAATTGTTCCAGCTCCAACCTTGGATAAGACCCTGCCTCACCTGAGATTTAATGAATCTTCCCAGACCCCCCGCCATGATAATGAATAGATAAGGAGATAAAGGATCCCCTTGCCGAAGTCCCCGAGAAGCACTAAACAAATCAGAAGGCTCCCCATTAATGAGCACAGAGAAGGAGGATGAGGTCACACAACTAAGAACCCAAGTCACCCACTCCACATCAAAGCCAAACGCCAAGAGGATGTTCTGTAAGAACTCCCAGCTCACACGATCATAAGCTTTCGCCATATCAAGTTTCATGAACATAGCCTTCTCCTTAGAGTTAGCCATAGAATGAATAGCTTCCATAGCAATCACAACACCATCCAAAATTTGTCTTCCTTCAACAAAGCCCCCTTGCTCCGGAGAAATCAGAGAACCGAGGAGTGGTTTGAGTCTCTCTGCAATCAATTTGGTGATGATCTTGTAGACCACATTACAAAGCGCTATAGGTCTAAATTGAACCAGCTGATTAGCCCCTTCCTTCTTAGGTATGAGAGCCAAGAAAGTAGAATTCATGGACTTGAGCATCTTTTTGTTCTTGTGAGATTCTTGAACCACCGCGAGGAGATCAAACTTGATTATTTCCCAGAATTCTTGGAAAAACTCAATAGGAAACCCATCTGGGCCGGGAGCCTTACCTCTTTTCATGTTAAACACCACTTTCTCCAATTCAGGTAACAATATAGGACATAAGAGAGCCCCATTCATCTCAGCAGAGACTAGGTGGGGAATACAATCCAAGATGGCCCTCTCCTCATTCCTAGTTGCACGATCCTCTCTAGAAAAAAGGTTTGAAAAATAATTGACCGCAGCCTTGGACATATCAACATAGGAAGAGAGTTGAGCCCCTTCAGGCGAAACCAAAGAGGGGATAGAATTTCCCTGCCTCCGAGCCTTAACCGAATTATGAAAGAAAGCAGTGTTCCTGTCCCCTTCCTGAAGCCAATCAACACGAGATTTCTGCTTCCAAAAGATCTCCTCCCGAAGCTCCCACTCTTCTAAACCCTTAAGAGCCAAGGACTCAGCTATACTTAGATCAGAGGTCAGCCCTTGGTCCCGAATCATACGAGTGATGTTATCCAACTTAGACTGAGCAGCCATTTTCTGAGCATGGAGGTTCCCAAAACATTGTTTATTCCATCTCTTAAGCCTGTACTTCACATGTTGAAGCCTCTTACAAAAGGTAAACATGGCTGTCCCATGAGCGGGCCTCCCCTCATACCACCAATCTAACATAAGATCATGCAAAGACTGATCTCTTAACCACATTAACTGAAATTTGAAAGAGGGGTTTTTGGTGACTCCATACGTGGTGACAGAGAGCTTGATCGGCCAATGGTCGGAGCCTCTCCAATCAAGAATTTCTGAGCTGGTGGTCAACCTACTGTTCATCCAGTAGCAAGAAACCAAAAATCTATCAAGTCTTTCTGAGATAGCCTCAACACCACACCTCCTATTATTCCATGTGAAGACACCATTGGTTGGCTTCACATCAATGAGGTTCAAGGAGCCAATCATATCCCTAAGAAGATCTGCAGAGGGGTCCAACCTGGCTAACCCTCCTCGTTTTTCATCTAGACCCGTAACAGCATTAAAATCCCCAGCCATAATCCATGGGAGAAAAGGGTCTAAGGCCCGCATGAGTTTGATGTGAGCCCAAAGAATTGACTTACCTGAGAGATTAGTAGGAGCATAAATATTGGATAAGAGGCACCTTTCTCCAGTCACAAAACAAGAGGCTACCAGGGAGATAGAAGACCGACTAGAAATCCACCATAACGGGAGCACTTTCCTCGGATTCCAGAAGCAAGCCAACCCCCCTGAACTGTTCAAAGCACCCACCCCTTGCCAATTGCCCTGGGGCCAGATGTGCGATGCACAATTAGCCAAACCATCCACTGTAAGCTTAGTTTCCTGAATAAAAACCACATCAGGAGACTGAGATTCAATTAATCTGTGAACAGCCTTTTGTCTAGGGATGTTGTTCAACCCCCTAACATTCCATGATAGCACAATCATTTATGGGGGTGGGAGAAATGGGAATCAATAGGTTTCACAGACCCAGCCTCAACCAAAGTATCCCCAATAATCTTGACCTTCTCTTGATCAGTCTTCCTGCCACTCCTTACCGGTTTATCAAGCAGCCCCTTTTTAAAGGATTTCTGGTGTAAGCCTAAAGCAGGAGGGGCTTTGTTACCCTTCACAGAGTCTGAGGCCCCCTTAGGAGCAGGGGGGTCAGGCACCGTCACAACAGCTCCCTTCAGAGCCTGTAACCCTTGGAGATCCCTTATATCCTAAACTTGAGAAGGTAGATCCAGAGCCGTCTGATCAGCCAGAAGGTCCCCTGGAGATACACTCTGATCCTCCTTCTTTGCATCCTCATCCTGACCTTCATGCATACCCTTAGCCCCAGAAGAGAGCTCAACTAGAATACCTTCCTCCTAGGCCAAATCTTCTAGAACATCAAATCTATTAAAAGTGCCATCATTGTGACTATCCAACCAAGTTCTCTTCTTACCCTTGCCTTTGTTACGTGGCTTAACCTGAACAAAGCCCTCGCTATCTGCAGGTTCATTAGGCACAGGATCCTTCCCTTTGTCTCCCTTAGAAGGTCTAGAGGCAGCCGAGGGGAAGGGCTTAAATCTGGGGCATTTGCGGTGTAAGTGACCATATTCATGACAAATTCAGCATCTAAACGGGAGGGTCTCATAATCTAGCTGTTGGATCCAGGAAGAAGATCCCATACGGATTTCCATAGAGTCTGGTAACGGATTATTTAAATCAACTTCTACACAAATACGGGCAAAAGAAATTACCTTACGGTCTTGAGTTTGTGTAGCCGATCCCACCGGTTTTCCAAGCAGCATTGAAATTGAATGAAGAATATCTTCCCTCCAAAATTCCAAAGGGAGCCTCGGCAGACGAACCCACACAGGTACCCGCGAGGGGATCTCCTCAGCAGAGTTGAAACCCATGTGCCAAGGCTTGATGAAAAGCCCCACCTGGTTAAAGAAATAAGGGCCTCCTTCAAAAGCCCTATTCCTATCTGACATGCAAGAAAAGATGACCAGAAAATAGTTATTAGCTGCCAAAATAATCTCCATATCACCTTCAGGATTCCAAACCCGACGAGCCCAGGAGTCCAACACCGGTAGAGAAAGACGAAGACCCAGAAATTTGCAAATAAGGGCATGATTGCACCAGTATTCGACATCCTCCGAAACTTGCTCAGGTTGAATAACCAAAACTGGCCGGTCTTCGGATCTCTGTAAACATCCGTTTACTTTTCTTAATCGAAACATCTCTTTTGAAGGGAAAACGCCTTCCCCAGATTGGGGTTTACCAGTCAGTTCCTTATCACTGACATGCAACATAGAAGACGGCTCACCCATCTCCATATCTCCGAAGGAAAGCTGGGAGGAGGTTATACTACGGTTTTCCATGCAACAACGAACCAGGACATTACAAAAAAGAGAGAGAGAGAAGGGGCAGAATCCCCACAATCTCAGAACAGCGCAGGCCCCCCACCGAGGACTCACAAAAGGCAGAAAGCAGACTGAAAGCGCCCACCCCCGGGCTAAAAAACGGCCAAGACCCCTGTCTGACCAGTGCACGCCCCTGCTAACAAGATCTTACCCGAGGCGACAAAGAAGCTCGCCCGGTGAGCTCGGACGGTGAGGTCGGGCTGGGGAGCCTGCGGGCCCTAGCGCTTGAACCCGGACCGCAGCCCAGCGTGACATTCTCCCCTCAAATTCTCACTTCTAGAAAATAGGTTTATAAGTGAGAAAGAGCATTAGGCAAGCTATATAGTATTGGATTTAAATATTTCCACTTGAGGACTAGACTCTGTGTACAACCACATCCCATGATCGTATTCAAAGGTACATATTAGGAGCCTCCTTGAGTGATGGGCCATATTGGTTCACTTGACTGAGTCTCATATTCCTAAATATTTGATTTTATTACATGATTTGTCCAAATCCTTTAGTTCTTCACGCAGTGACATTTAAATAGAGCTAAACCATCATAATCTTCTCAATAACATTTACATTATATAATCTCAACTCTTATTATTTACCCCTGATTTACAGTTAAGTTATTTTATATTATTTTACTAGACCTTAATAATTGTATGATGTGCAATTTAATTCCCTACATTTTGATGAACCCCAACTTATTATTCCACCTAGTGTTTTTTCGTTGAGTTATATATCTGGATCTATTTGGAACTCAATCTTTGACCATAGAGCTAAGTGATCTCTCATTTGCATTCATTTCTATTATATCAAATTGTCAAATTATTTGAATTGTCTATGATATAATCCATTTCACTCCACCTAATCTTTAGTTTTTCTTATGTATAAGCATTTTATATATTAGCCTACACTAACCCTTCCAATCTATATATATATATTTGGTGAATATGACAAACTAATTTTCTTTTAGATTTTAAGATTTTTTAATTTTTTTTTTTTTTAAAGGTGTAATGTACCCATATTATTAGGGGTAAACGCTTTTGATTGGAGCTATGAACCAAGTACAAGAAACCACAAGAAACAACCAAACCCACGAGCACAATGGCCCAACAAAGCAAAGGCTTGCACGCACTTTGGCCCAGTGAGGGTTTGAACCCTGGTGACCGTCACTACAACCAATCAACTTGACCACCAAACCACGCCCTTATCGAAATTTTTTAAGACTTTTTAGATATACAATTATTTATGATTATATTTTTAGATATAATTTTTTCCTTTTCCTTATGTGTGATTTATTGATAGACCTTCATTTTAAAATTACCTCTTCCCACACATTTGAAAGAAAGCTTAACAAAATGTTCTGGAGGCATCTAGAATGAAGTAATGAAAGCACAGAGAAATGCAGAATCATACTTTCCCTCATTCTTCTTTCACTACAAACGATGTTGAGACACCGATCTTTAAGCTCTCTTGTGCCAAAAATTGGTGAAGCACACAATTTTATCTTCTTATATTGATATTTTGTGCATAGATTTTCTATCATGGAGGGCATCAAGTTTTTTTGGAGAGATCCTTGGTGAATCGTGGAATCCATAGGTGAGAACCTTGATTTTATTCCAATGATTATAAAGTCTTTCTTATGTTGTTAACAAGTGGTTGAAACCCCTACAAAAGAGGTTAAATTCATATAAATTGACATCTTGCCACGCCTTAGCCTGAGTATTAGAGACTGCTATTTATTCCACAATGGCATAAGGAATTCAATGCTTCAAATTTTGATTTGCTGGCCAATTAGCACACAACGTGAGGATGGTGGAAATATTCAAAATGATAGAGGAGAGTTAGGAGGTTAGAATCATACTTTTATGGTTAATGCATTTTTTTAAAATCATTTTATGTTCTTCATGGGTTTTTTGAGCAAGTTGCTAGGAGTTAAGAATAGTCATTATGCTTATTCAAAATGTGAATTTATAGTTGAATGAGGCATAAGAGTGAAAGAGATGCTAATTGATTTATTTTAATTTTCATTTGGGATATTTAGAGGATCAAAGTCTTTTTAGGAGATGTGAATAACACTAAAATAAAGATTTGTTAGAGATTTGTATGTGTTGTTTATGAGAGGAGATATTTTGTTATGGTCTATTTTATTCTATCCTTGAAAAAAATTAAAACAAAGAAAGTTTGTGAAAGAGTTTGTGATAGATAATCCATTGTAAAATCATTTATTTTAATGCACCTATTTTGTAAACATATAGGTTTGAAAGTTTTGTTTGGAGAGAAGTTTGTGTAAAAATTATATTGTAAAAGGTGCATTTTAGTGGAATGTGATAGCTTAACAATTATTACTACACATATTTCTTAGATTCTTGGGGCCATTTGTGTTAAACATGTTACCCTAGTTTCAAGACTCTCAAAAACTCACATGAAAATGGCTAGAGTTTATTTAAAAGAAGATTATATTGGAGGTTGGAGATATTTTATCATCTTGAGTTAACTTCTCGCTTATAGATGATAAATTGCATGAGAAACAACACCAATTTCATCTTAAGTCCCTTCATCGAGCAAGGGGGCATGACAATTTTATTTTGTTTTGTAGATGGTTTGCAGATAATTGAGTGTCTCAATTTGCAGACTTGAGTGGTACCTATGGATAATTGAATTTGTCTTGATCCATAGTTTTTACAAGTGTGTACTTGTGGATAATTGAGTTAGTCTCAATCCATAAATGAATGAGTGTTATTGTAGATAATTGAGTTAGTCTTGATTCACAGTTGGTTGGTGGTTGTGTTATTGTGGATAATTGAGTGAGTCTCAATTCATAGTTGGTTGATGTCTTTTCTTGTGGATAATGGAGTTTGTCTTGATTCACATGAGTGGTGTACTTGTGGATAATGGAGTATGTCTAATTTATAAGTATTTTGCAAGTTTGACAGTTAGGAGATCCATTGATGTGTTCAGTTTGGTGTTCCTTGGTGAGCAATCAAAAGTTGAAAAACATGTTTCATCAAAGTCTTTAGAAGAGTTGATGTGTTTAGTCCTTGCAATGTTTCATCCTTTGTTCGAATTGATGTATAAGGGGGGAAATGTTGGAATATATTACATCATAGTTATTTTTTTTTGTATTTTGTTTGCTCTACCATTTTTCAATAATAATAATAGATTATACCTTTCCTTTTTGTGCTACTTAATCATCCCTTTAGGGTTGTTACACTTTTATTGTATATCCTTGTAAACCCTAGATCTTTGGAATCTTACTTTCATGCGATGGATTCTCATGGTCCTTTATTTTACTTTCATGTTATGGATTCTCATGGTCCTTTATCCTTAGCCTCTCTTCATGATCTCGTCACTAATTTTGACATGTATATATATTTTGTAAAAAGTGATTCTATTGTTCTTGATTCACTTATATGAAATTTAATCATACTAATGAGATCATATTGCTTATGAATATTTGAATGAAAACATATAATTTTCATATCTTTAGGTATTATATGATCATTTTTCCCACTTTACTAGACATTCTTACTTTACTACTCCATGATTCTTACATGTTAAATATCTCTTATACAAAGTGATAGCATTTTTTTCTTTTAATGATGCATTGCTTGTAAGCACATTTTCTTCATAGGATCTATTTATACATGATGACATTGTGCCTATTTATGATACTATTTTTGCATGTCATATAGACTATACACCTTCATTTTTTATATCTTATAATAAGCCTAATTATGATCATATTGATTTTTATAATGATGAGTACATTCCTAATGATGATGTACCTTTTGATTTATTGTGTGGGACAAGCATCAATATTATAATCACTTCC